>JAJLVX010000038.1:0-51316 GCA_030564525.1 Liangdongia berthetii | reverse complement strand
TTGTTTTTTAGGTCTCGGGTGGTCTGTAGTCCAACTATTTTGAACCTCAGTCCAGCATGTTTCGGTCTGAAAACCAAGAAAATGACCTGGATTTTCAAAGATTTTTAAAAAATATTTTCAGATTTTTCTTGAAAAAACAGCGAAAAGTTTTACTAATACATGACTAATACAAGAAAACCAAAAAATCCAGTTGTATGTGTGATCTGAGTCAAAAATTGAGGTTTTGAGGGGTCATTTGTTTATTCTGAGTATTATACAGTGTGGAATAAGGTATTTTATATACTAATATATACTTTAAAAAACCAATACTTTTAAAATGTTTAATGTTAATATTTTAACTATTACGGCTGTAAGGTCCGGGTTTAGTTAGATCAACACTTTTTAACGACAAATTTGAAGGGCAAAAAATTAAAATCATGTTGAAAAAACAGAAGTAGAAGTAGAAGTAAAAAACAGATGCAGCTAAAAAAAGCAAATGTATGAGCCGATGCAGAAAGTCCCAGTAGTATGAATTGGTGATTTGAGGTTACAAGCCTTACTAGTACTGTACTAACTTCTAAGTACTTCTAGTGTAGTCAGTAATAGTTGAAAGATCTCCATTGATCCTTATCAGCTTTATATGAAATATGTAAGCTGTGTTAAAAACCCAGTATAAAGTGACACATTTTACTCGTTTTTGATAATTTATCCCTCTAGAGTCTAGAGTCTAGCTGTTGTAGCAAATTACAAGAAGAGAAGTAGAGCCCTTTGAACCAGGTTCCAGAGTCACATACATATATTTCAAAGGGCCCAAAATAGTATTGACTCTGTCCTTTCAATTTGACTCTGAAAAGCAGACTCAGGAACAGATCTCCTTTGACTTTGACTTTGACTCCATTTCCAAAACAGTGCTAAAAATGCCCACCATTATAGTGTTGATGATGAGGTCACTATTCAATTGACACATTTAACTCTACGTTCTACAAATATAATACCATACTATAATTACATATAACAGGTATACAACCTTAACTAAACATCAACCAGTAATAAACCAGAATCGACATCATCACATGTTTCCACGTGACGCATTAAAATTTTTTCTCCTATTATCCACTTTACCTTGACACGAAGTATGAAAAATAGGTGTGAGTAATACATAAATTAGAAAAATTTGCATCACTTTATTACTTTAACTCAGTTTTACTTTGAACTATATATTGAGACTTAAAACACCTGTTTTACACCATCAACCAATTTGCTTACACTCAAGAGTTCATAAACAAGTCAAGTCAAATCAAACATAATAATGTCTTCTCCTCAACAAATTAAGAATTTGCAAAACGCCTTCCAAGAAGCTACTTTGGGTTCTCCAAATGCTGTCTCAACTTCTCCATCCCAATCTTACATGGAACAATACCGTCCAAGAAGTTTCTCTGTCTCCAAGCAAGCTAAACCATTGAAACCTTTCTCCACTGGTGACATCAAGATTTTGTTGTTGGAAAACGTTAATGAAACTGCAATCACCATCTTTAAGAACAAAGGTTACCAAGTTGAATTCCACAAGACTTCTCTACCAGAAGAAGAATTGATCGAAAAGATCAAGGATGTCCATGCCATCGGTATCAGATCAAAGACTAGATTGACCGAAAACGTCTTGTCCCATGCTAAGAACTTGGTTGTCATTGGTTGTTTCTGTATTGGTACCAACCAAGTTGCCTTGGACTATGCTGCCTCAAAGGGTGTTGCTGTTTTCAACTCCCCATTCTCAAACTCCAGATCAGTCGCTGAATTGGTTATTGCTGAAATCATCACTTTGGCTAGACAATTGGGTGACAGATCCATTGAAATGCACACTGGTACTTGGAACAAGGTTAGTGCCAAATGTTGGGAAGTTAGAGGTAAGACTTTGGGTATTGTCGGTTACGGTCACATTGGTTCCCAATTGTCTGTCCTAGCTGAAGCTTTGGGTATGAACGTCTTATACTACGATGTCTTGATGATTATGGCTTTGGGTAACTCTAAGCAAGTTTCCACTTTGGATGAATTATTGTCAAAGGCCGACTTCATCACTTTACACGTCCCAGCCACCCCAGAAACTAAGAACTTGTTGTCTACTCCACAATTCGCTGCCATGAAGGATGGTGCTTACGTTATTAACGCTTCCAGAGGTACTGTTGTCGATATTCCAGCTTTGGTTTCTGCTCTAAAGTCTGGTAAGATTGCCGGTGCTGCTTTGGATGTCTACCCACACGAACCAGCCAAGAACGGTGCTGGTTTGTTCAATGACGATTTGAACGCTTGGGCCTCTGAATTGACCTCTTTGAGAAACGTTATCTTGACTCCTCACATTGGTGGTTCTACTGAAGAAGCCCAATCTGCTATTGGTGTTGAAGTTGGTACTGCTTTGTCCAAGTACATCTCTGAAGGTTCCTCTGTCGGTGCCGTCAACTTCCCAGAAGTTTCTCTAAGAG
Source organism: Liangdongia berthetii (assembly GCA_030564525.1). Lineage (NCBI taxonomy): Eukaryota > Fungi > Ascomycota > Saccharomycetes > Phaffomycetales > Wickerhamomycetaceae > Liangdongia > Liangdongia berthetii. The sequence goes on along the minus strand of JAJLVX010000038.1, from coordinate 48,863 downwards.
CTTTGGATTTGGACCAAGAAGATGCTGTTAGAGTTTTGTACATTCACCAAAACGTTCCAGGTGTTTTGAAGACTGTTAACAACATTTTGTCTGACCACAACATTATCAAGCAATACTCCGACTCCAACGGTGACATTGCTTACTTGATTGCTGATATCACTGGTGTCTCCAAGGCTGATATCAAGTCTTTGTATGAACAATTGACCAACACTCCATACAAGATCTCCTTGAGATTGTTGTACTAAAGTTTCAATATGTTTGTTTGCATTGATTGCGCGAAACATAATATAGAAAAAGAAAAAAAGCAAAACAATTTATATACATATACAAAAAAGGGGATTTCAACATAAAGTTGTCTTTAACAGACTTCTTTTCTTTTCAATTTATTTTTAATGGTTTTTTCATGAATTTTTAATATCAGTTAGTTATTTTTTTATCTTCTGCTGCTTATTATTTATCGGGTCGGTGGTGTTTTACAGTGTTTTTATATCTTATCATTAGTTGTCATTAAATTAGAGTATATAGAGTCCTCTTATTAGGAATATTCAACATTCAATTCCAAAAAAGCTGTTCAACTGTAGAACCTAGGAGCTTTAAGAAAGTACAGTAATATCCCAAAATCTGGTTACCGCACGACTTCAATCTGTCGACCGGGTAAACAAAATTTGGTCCTCCAATTTGTTGATGATTCCAAAGATTTTGGTGGCAACAAACCAACTATCATTGTAATAATAATACAACAACTAGTTCAATTTTACAACCACGTTAAATTGAATTAGACAATATATATATCCATAATGGCTTCAGCAAGTACAGCAGCCCCATACTTGGCTTTGTTGGGCGAAAAGGACATCAGTTTGAAGAGTTATGCTTTACAATCCATCAATAAGGTTGTGGATGAACTATGGTCTGAAGTTGCAAACAACATCTTGGAGATCGAAGAATTGTATGAGGATGAATCATTCAAGGAGAGAAAACTAGCCGCCCTAATTGCATCCAAAGTTTATTACAACTTGGGTGATTATGACTCGGCAGTTAGATTTGCTTTGGATGCTGAAGACGCATTTGATATCAATGAACAATCAGAATACGTTGAAACCATCATTTCAAAAGCAATTGACCGTTATATCGAAATTTCAAAAGAGAACTATGAAAAGGAGGAAAAAATTGCAATTCCACAACAATTGTCCAGCATTTATGAGAGAATGTTAGCTAAAGCCATCAAGGCAAATGATTATAAATTGGTTCTTGGGTTGGCTCTAGATAGTTACAGATTGGATATTGCAGACAAGATTATCAGAGACCAAATTGAAGTTGATTCGGAAGAACACGTTTTGAATTTGATTGCTTATGCTTTGAATATTGCAACCACAATTGTCAGTTTTACTACTTTCAGAACAAAAGTGTTGAACGTTTTGGTAAAGATCATACTAAGTCTTAAAAATCCAGATTTCTTTATAATCTCCAAGATTATTGTTATTTTGAACGATGATGAATTGGCTGTCAAATTATTCCAAAACTTGTTGAAGAATGACGAAACAAACAACAGATTAATTGCATACCAAGTTGCCTTTGATTTTGTCAGTTGTGCTACTCAAGAATTTTTGGATAAGACTATCAAGAAATTGGAAGAAGGCGAACCTTCAAAACCAGTTAGAAAAATCATCACCATTTTGTCTGGTATCCCATCTTGTGATTTTGACATCACCTTTTTGTACAAGAACAACAATACTGATTTGGCTATTTTAAAAAAAACCAAAGAATCTCTAGATGGTAGAAGCTCCCTTTTCCATTCAGCTGTTACTTTTGAAAATGCATTTTTACATGCTGGTACTACTGATGATTCATTCATCAGATCTAATTTGGAATGGTTGGGTAAAGCCACTAGATGGTCCAAATTTTCTGCTACTGCTGCTTTGGGTGTTATTCACAAGGGTAACTTGTCTCAAGGTCAAAAGATTTTACAACCATACTTACCAGGTACTGCTGCCTCTGGTTCTCCATACACAAAAGGTGGTTCTTTGTACGGTTTAGGTCTAGTGTTTGCTGGTCACGGTAGAGAAATTATCAACTTTTTGAGAGGCCATGTTGTTGAGAATGGCTCTGCTGCTGGTACCGATGCTGTCGATGTGCTACTACATGGTGCTTCTTTGGGTACTGGTGTTGCTGGTATGGGTTCTGGTAACGAAGAAATTTACGAAGAATTGAAGGTTGTCTTGTATTCTGACAGTGCTGTGTCTGGTGAAGCTGCTGCATTGGGTATGGGTTTGATCATGCTGGGTTCTGGTAACGAAGCTGCCACCAGCGATATGTTGTCTTATGCTCAAGAAACTCAACACGAAAATATTATCCGTGGTTTGGCAATTTCAATTGCTCTATTGAACTATGGTAAAGAAGAGCATGCTGATCAAACCATCAAGACTTTACTAGAGCACGAAGGCCCAATCTTGCGTTATGGTGGTGCTTACACTATTGCTTTGGCTTATGCTGGTACTGGTAACAACAGAGCAATCCAAAAGCTATTGCACGTTGCTGTCTCCGATTCTAATGACAACGTCAGAAGAGCTGCTGTTACTGCTCTAGGTTTTGTTTTGATTCGTGACTACCAAACTGTTCCAAGAATTGTTGAATTGTTGTCTGAATCTCACAACCCTCACGTTCGTTATGGTACTGCTATGGCTTTGGCCATCTCATGTGCTGGCCGTGGTTTACAACAAGCTATTGATGTTTTGGAACCATTAACAAAGGACCCTGTTGATTTCGTTCGTCAAGGTGCTTTCATTGCGTTATCCATGATTTTGATCCAACAGAATGAGAAGACTTCTCCAAAGGTAAAAGAAGTTAGAGAATTATATGCAAATGTGATTGCTGCTCAAAACCAAGATGGTTTGGCTAAATTTGGTGCTGTCTTGGGTCAAGGTATAATAGACGCAGGTGGTCGTAACGTTACTATCCAACTAGAGAATACTTCTAGTGGTACGTTAAACACAAAGGCCATTGTTGGTTTGGCAGTTTTCTCACAATTCTGGTATTGGTTCCCACTAACACACTTTTTGTCATTGGCATTTACACCAACTGCGATTATTGGTGTTCGTGAAGATTTAAAGATTCCAAAGTTTGATATAAATTGTCACTGTAAACCAACATTATTTGAATACCCACCAAAGGTGAAGGCTGCTACAAAACAAGTATATGAAAAGGCTGCTACTGCTGTTTTGTCAACCACTGCTAAGGCTAAGGCTAGAGCTAAGAAGATTCAAAAGCAACATGAAGCTGACGAAATGGATGTTGATGAAAAGCCAAGCGAGAAGAAACCAAAGGAAGATGAAAAGAAGACAGAAGAAACCAAGAAGGAAGAATCAAAAGAAGAATCAAAGGAAGAAGAAGATGAAGATTCAACTAGATATTCCAAGACCCCATACAAATTAGAAAACTTGACTAGAGTTGTTCCATTACAATTGAAATATATTGCATTTAATAAGGATGAAAGATACGTTCCAGTGAGAAAGTTTAGAGCTACTGGTGGTGTTGTTGTTTTGATTGATAAGAAACCAGAAGAACCTGTTGAATCAATCAAGACTGTTAGACAATTGAACAACAAGGATGCTCCACTACCAGAACCATTCATGTTGGAGAACGAAGAAAGTTCTGATTAAATATGTGCATTTGTATAATAAAAAGAAAAAAAAAATAAGAACGAAATAAACAACCTGCAAAACAAATTATTCATAGCTATACTACTACAATGTAATCTTTTTTCATAATATTGTATGATATTTTATGCCATTAATTCTTCTATCTATATACATTATTTACAAATAACAGATAAATCACCATTTGTAGAAACCTTCAGCTCTACCACCAATAGAACGATTTTGTAGTTGTGCCTTTGGAGCCTTTTGTAATAATCTTTCATGTCTTTCCCAAGCCAAACGTTTTTGAGTCATGGTGGACTTCAAGACAGCTCTGATGTGGATGTAACGATGTGTTATAATACCAGTTCTACCTCTACCTTTGTAGTCAATTCTCTTTGTCCATTCACCATCAGAACCAGTCCAGATTTGGTCAACGTATAGTTCTTCTGGGTTCAACTTCATTTGTTGGGCATCTCTGACACCTTGCTTCAACAAATTGGCAACGTCTCTTGCCAAAGCCTTTTGGTTAAATTGACATTGGGTGATGGCTTCTTCCACCTTCAACTGTCTTAGAAGTCTCAACAAAACAGTTGCCTTCTTCATGGAACTCTTTAATCTGTATGATTTAACGAAAACACTTGGTTCCAGAATTTCAATTTGTTCTTGTTTTAGTTTTAGTCTGTATTCAACACCGTCTATAGAGACGACCTGGTTGTTCTTGAAGAACCCATTCGCAGCAACGTTAGCTTGGTATATTTTCTTTTGTAGTGGAGTCAACAACTTGTCAACAGAATCAAAAGTTTTCAAACCCAAAAAGTTTCTCAATTTGGTATCATTTTCAAGCGTAATATCTTCTTGTTTAATATCCTTGTTGGCAATTTGGGCTTCAAGAGCATCTTGTATACCACCATTTCTAACGTTTTTTGTTGTCTCTTGTTTAGTTGTGATATCACCAAACAAACTACCGCTGTTTAGCATGACTGCTGATTGGTGGACATTTCTGTTAAAAGCACGGGTAGAAACACGGGATTTCAACAAAGAACCCAAGTGTGGTCTCCAAGATTGCATCATTGCCGTTAATAATAAACCAGAGCTTTCCTTTTGATTGCACTTTCAATACTATTTGACCATCCAAACCAATTTTTTCAACGAAATTTTCCGTATTGTTGTTACCCAGATTCTGATCTTTGATGAATTCCGAGGACGAGACCGGAATTCAACATCAAAGTCACATGATGTATCACATGACAAACAGTGGAGAAATGAAACATTAATCCGAGGGTACCTAGAATCCATAAGTTACCGAAAGGAGTAAGATACGAGGATGCAGCTATGTGTGCTATAATTGTGACACATATAAAGAGGGCATAACCCTTTGTCCCTAAATTCTAAAATTCTCTTTGATTGAAGACCCTTTATAAGCTTACTGAATAGATTAAAACACATTAGGAAAGGGCGGTTACTGATATTACACAACAGTTGTATAGTGTCATACACAGGAAGTTACCTAGAGTGAAAACAAAGACCTTGTTGCGATTATCTTAAAGCGATAACGGAAGAATTTGGACCTAATGGGGTTGTACTATGCTACACGGTTGGAAGACCATCGTGGCAAAAGAAGAATCTACAGATGCAAAGAATGTGGAACGGATATGTTTTCTAGTTCAAACGTGATATCAGAGGTATGAAAGTTCAAGTTGATGTAGTGTTTATAACTAAATCTGAAACTAACATTTTTTAGGATTTCCATGGAAAGAATGGCGATGCATTTCTAGTAAATCATATGTAAGTATATATGAAGATTTCAATGGTGATAATAAAACCATGGATGATTTTGTTCTAACAGTTTCACGATAGTGTCAATTATATGGTTTCCAAAAAACCAGAGAAGAGACTCATGATGACTGGTTGTTTTATGGTTACTGATGTGTTTTGTCATCAGTGCCACCAATACTGTGGATGGAAATATTTGAGCACTGAAAGTCACCAGGAACAGTACAAGATTGGGAAATTTGTAATCGAGGAAGACTCATTGAAGTACAATACACCTCCCATCAAACAAGAGTCAAAGTATAGCCAACTAAGTTCTGGTTACATATTTTCAATGGGGAGGGTATGACCATGTAGGTTATTTTAACATGACAATTAATTGTTGCAATATCAAGTGCAGTAATCATTATAGGAATACTTTATTTGGTAACTTTATGATAACGAAGGTTTCGCTGGTTTAGGATGGAGGGTTTTGGGTTATATTTTTTTAGTACTGATTTTGAATTTTAATATACAAGTTTTTGATAGCGATAATATAATTGACTACGCCTGATAAAAAGTAATAACCAGACACTCCATGTTAAACCCTAACCTATAGTATATAAAAACAACAACTTCTAAAGTAATGTATAAAAACAAACAAGCATAATGCTCCTAATAAATATGAATATCCATAATGTGATATAAAGATATAATAAAATGATAAAGACCAAACAGCTCAAATAAGAGTGATAAAGAATGGAATGGAATAATAATAATGAAAGAATAAAGATAATAATGATATTGTCGATAACCGGAATTGAAACATATTAAACAAGCTCAGTGAACAAACCACCAGTACGACCAGAAGAACCATAACCAATATGAACAGAGTTGAAAGAATCTTCTGTACTTGAAACATCTTCAGTATCTTCAGAAATAGTGGATGAACCAACACTTTCAACGGACAATCTATTATCCATGACATGTGGAGGATTAACGATACCAGTTCTTCTGCTTGGAGGTGGAGGTGGTGGTGGTGCCTTACGCTTTGGAACCATGCTTTCATCATTAATAACCGCAGTTGAATCATCAAACGGATTGTGAATCTCTGCAGCAATAGCAGCATTTTGATAAGGTTGGATATAAGTAGATAAACCGGAGCTGTTGAATCTTGTTGAGGAAACACCGTTTCTGGCACTCTTGCCAATACCAGGTAATCCAGGATAAATGCGCTTTGGAGAACTTGATGATACCGAAGCTTGGGATTCACCTTCCTCATAAACAGTGTCAATTGTTCTCAACTGTGTGGTTGCTAATCTGGTTGTAGCCGGTCTACGCTGTTGAGAAGCAGAAGACGGCATGGTTGGAATTGGTGGAATTTGTTGACCAGATAAGATACTGGATCTCAAAGATGTCAAGCCACTTAATGGAGAATCAGGATGAGAATCATCAGAATCTCCTTCGCTTTGTTGTGCTTTGCGCTTTGGTGAATTTTTCAATTTGTCAATGAACCCAGAAGCACCACCTTTCTTCAACTCCTTCTTTTCATCATATTCATCACTTTCATTATCAGGGTCATAATGCAAATCAGTTACTCTTCTAGTTGAAGAAACTGAATGAGAGAAAGTACCCTTTTCAGAGTCATGTTTTGAACCTCTTTTTCTGAAAAAGATGAACCATGCAATAAATAAAACAATAAGCACACCAACAACGGAGCCAACAACAGAACCAGCAATCGTACCAGTGTTATTGGATTTTTTCCCGCTACTATGACCTGACATTCTTAAATCATTTTGTAAACCAGACAAAGATGTAGTTATAATCACCATTGAATTGAAAGAAGATGTGGCATCAACCACAGTTGTCTTCGGAAGAGCAGTTGTAAATGTTGTTGCAGAATCTGTCACTTCATAATATTGAGAATAAGAATAAGTTGTTTCAACAGGAGGAGTAGTTGAAGATGGAATTGCAGATGACCATGTTGATGATGATGTTACAAATGGATAAGCATAATTGGAAGATGAACTTGAACTACTAGAGCTGGATCCAATAAAACTTGAACTAGATGATATAGATGAACTGCTTTTCTTGGAACTGGTGGGTATTATAGATGAGGAGGATGATGCTGAGGAGGATGATGCTGAGGAGGATGAATCAAAAACAGATGATGAAGATGATGACAACACCGTAGAGTTGGTCGAGAATGGGTAATGATGAGAATGGTAGCTTGATGAGCTGTTTGATGAAACTTCAGCTAATGATACATGTTGGTGTAAAGATGAAGATGAAGGTGAAACTAAAGATGTGGAGTTGTCTGTGCTTGAAGATGTTGTCGTAATAACGGAAGATTGTCGCGTGCTGGGATGCTCATGGATTGGTAAAGATGAAGATGAAGATGAAGAAGATTCAGACAAGAACGATGAGGAGGAAGGAAAAGAGGAAGAGGAAGAGGAAGAAGATGGTGAAGTAGGATATGGAGGTGACAGCGACGATAAAGATGACGATGATGATTCCAATTTAGTAGTTGTGGGCTTCACAATTATGAATGATGAACTTGGACTTAAACTTGAGCTCAGTGATAACGTAGTAGTTGTGGATTGTGATGGAGTGGACAATGAGGTTGTATATGATGAAGATGTACTATCACCAGCACTTGGGAAATAGGTTGAGTTGTTGGTGCCTATCATGTTGCCAGGGAGAAATAGTAAAATTTGATTGAACCAGTAGTAGTAAAAAAGTAAATAAACGAGTGAATGAGGTTCTTTAGTTATAACTTAAACGTGATAGATGTGAAGCAAAACAACAGTGTAATAGTAACCGCGTATTGGAAATATCAGATCTTGTTCTATAACCACCACTTTTGCTATTATTTGATGATAATTTTCAAGGATAATAGCGCTAATGTTGAAGAATGTAGGCAGTAATTTGAACAAATAACGTGTTTTGAAGGGAATAAACGTTGATCAAAGAACAAATATTTGTAATAATATAAAACACAAACTCAAAGTTAACCACAAACAATACAGTTTCAACCTGTTCTTTCCAAAACTAATAACTGGTGATTTCAGTACTAATTCAGTTGTTTATTTTAAGAATTTTAGTTTTATTTTTACCAAAAATCAGAAATTGATTCGCACCACAGTTTCCAAAAGTGGAATCAAACGGGTAACCATATCATTACATAATATATTACAAATCGATATAGATAAAAATCGCTTCATTTAAATGATTTATTTATATTTATATCTAAAATAGTTTAGTCAAACACCACCTTCTTACCAGTAGATTTAACAATGGCAGCACTGGCTCTTGGAGCTTTAGCCAGGGCAATACTGGACTTTTCTCTCTTGTGAGAACTGTTACTGTTGAAATCTCTCTTTGGTTTTCTTTCTCTAATGGATTTTTCAGATCTTTCAGGTCTTTCGTAAAACTGTTGTTGTGGTTCTCTTTGCTGATACTGCTGCTGTGGCTCAGAGTTGTATGAGTCCTCATTGTTGTTGTTTCTTTTGTTGCTGATTGATTTTTGCTTTGGAGCCCTCTTACTTCTATCTTCACCAAATTCCATTCTTAGTGGTCTATTCATCAAACGTCTTGTAGACTTGTCTTTTAAAGCCTTTGTTGGACCTTCTTCATCTTTGAAATCAATAAATGCAAAACCTTTACATTTCCCAGAGTCTTCAAAAGTAGCCATTCTAATTCTAACAATTTCACCACAGTGTTGGAAATGTTGAGTTAATAGTTCATCAGTGGTATCAAATGACAAATTACCAACAAATAGAATTCTAGATGGTGGGTTTTTGGAGATTTCTTTGTCTTCTTTTGTTGGTCTACCTTCATAAGAAGTAGCATCCTTGATCAACAAGTTTCTACCATTCAAGGCTTGTTCAGAAAGCTTTAGTGCAGTCAATTGGTGGTTTTTCGTTGGAAAGTCAATGTAGGCAAAACCTTTAATCTTTTTAGAATTGGCTTGAGTTGGGATTTTGACTCTTAATAAATCTTCATCTTGAATTTGACATGGTTGATCTTCAGCTAAATCTTCACTATATTCTGGATATTCATCAGATTTGTAAGTGATAAATCTAGTTAAATCTTCCTTTGTTGTGTCAAAAGCCATGTTACCGATCCAAACACCATATACTTGTTTCTTTGCTTTAGCCTTTGATTCATCTTTTTCTTCACCATCTTCAGTAATGTTTGATTCAGCACCAGCACCAGTAGAAGTGGTTTTCTTTTCATCATCATCACCACTACCATTCAATAGTCTTTCAGCCTCTTTTCTCTGTTGAGCCTCCAAATCTTCAATTTTTAGTTTACCTTTTCTAATCAAACGTTTTTGTTTCTTTGATAATGGAGCAGCTTGAGTTAAATCAATTTCAATTTCTTCAATACCTTCCAAAGCTCTTTTTTTGGAAACTTTCTTAGGCTCTTCAGCTGTTTCTCTGACAATAGCTGGGGTATTTGAGTCAGTGTCACTCATTTTTTATTGTGTATAATTTATACTGTAGTAGGAAAACCTCTAAAGCATCTCTTTATTAACATTCATGTCTAATAAAATTTTCTTTTTTCAAGCTCATCTCATCGGTGGTTTGCGCAGCATAATAGAAATTAATATAATCGACTGGGCCCTGGCCATCTCTCCAGTGCTATTATTGTATTTATCTTCATCAAAAACAGATATCATCAATCAATGTCGATTCTCAAATACCATCATAATTTCTGAGTAGTCGTAGTTCAAACAATAAAAAAAATTTAAAATTAACAATTTCAACAGGTTAAAACATTGATACCTATCTACCGTTGCTACACAGAGTCTCTCGGGGGCGATTCGAACGCCCGATATCAAGATTACTTTTGTGGATAACAATTACAGTCTTGCGCCTTAAACCAACTTGGCCACCGAGAGAAATCATGAACTGGTTGCATTCGAGAACACTTCACAGGTAGAGCTAATATATGGTATTTCTACAATTCTGGGTCGGCGCCCACTGCGACTATGGCCACAAGAATGTATGTAGTATTACTAGTATGTATATTGTATATAATCCATGGAGTACAAGGATGTTAAAGAGACAAATATATGCCATGAAATAATTTCTGAAAATGTTGTTATGTATATGCGTGCAGCGTGGTGGCTAAAAAACAAAACATATAAAACTTGAATATTATAATATTATATGCATTTATAATTGGTTAATTATATGTCTTACAAGTTACAATCATGAATGATCAATGTTCATAAATCATCAATGCCATGTATTGTGAAATATCTATGATTTCTGATATAATCCATGGACCATTTCGATTGTCTGCAGAAAGAAGTCCTATCTAGATCGACTATAAATTTGATTGTACTGGAAGTGAAAGAAGGAAAACCATTTCCAATGACATACTGCGGATACAACCTGGGTCCTGCCCAACTAAAGCGTCCAAACTGGTTTCTTGTTTCTGGCGCATTTCTGTCCAATTCAATGACGGTTGTTTTCTGTTTAGTTTGATGTTCTTTGATAAGTGTCTGCTCCGATAAACCAAAAGCGTAAAGTCGCTTAAATCAACAAAGTCCTTCAATTCCAAACAAGGTCTTAGATGGGGCTCGGTTTGCGATTAGCAGCTTATATAAAGAGTGCTGTCCAAGTAGCTCAACTATCACCATAGAGTTTACACAATGACAACAACAAGTTGAGATTTTGTTTACCGTTCAATACAAGATGACTTCAATTCACCCCTTTGATTCAATCACTGAAGCTGAGATCAGAAAGACCATCAAGCTGATCAAGGACTACAATGGTGATGCAAAACTACAATTTTCCCAACTGGATAGACTTGATCCACCAAAAGTCGACATGTTGAAGTACTTGGATGCTGAAAGATTTGGTGGTGAATTACCAAACATCCCTAGAAGAACATATGTCTACTATTACAAGAATTCCAAGATGCCATTGTATAAGGCACTAGTCAATGTTACTTATGGCCATGTCATTACAAATGCTGCTGTTGGTGATGGTGCTGTTGGTCCAAAATTACCAGATGAGATTGGAAATATTGAGGAATTATTAGCCACTCATCCTGTAACTAAAGCTGAGATTGAAAAGTTGAAATTACCACCTGGAATCAAACTTTCCTGTGATTCTTGGATGTATGGTACTGATTCTGATGATGTTGAAGAACCATTGATGCAGTGCTACTGCTATTTGCAATTGGATCATCCAGATGCAAACTACTACTCATTACCAGTTAAATTCTCTCCAGTTTTTACCGTCTTGACCAAAAAGTTTGTTCGTATGGACTACTTGCCAGGTGGGTATGATGAGACAACCATAAAGACCCAGCCTTGGAAACAAGTGCCAGCTGTGGAATATTACCCAGATTTAAATGGTGAAACTGTCTTGAGAGATCTCAAACCATTGATTGTTCAACAACCAGAAGGTGCATCTTTCACTGTTGATGGTTCCAAAATCACATGGCAAGAATGGGAATTTAGAATTGCAACCAATGTTAGAGAAGGCTTTGTCTTATATGACGTTTGGTTCAAAGGTCGCTCATTATTCTATAGAATTGCATTGAATGAAATGACTGTTCCATATGGCGACCCAAGACCTCCGTACCATAGAAAACAGGCTTTTGATTTGGGAGATTGTGGGTTTGGTGTCCATGCAAACTCGTTGAATTTAGGATGTGATTGTCTTGGTGTTATCAAGTATTTGGATACTTTGCGTATCAACAAGGAAGGTGAAGTTATTTTGAAACCAAATACAATTTGTATCCATGAACAAGATTATGGTATTTTGTACAAGCACATGAATTATAGAACCCAAAGTGCAATTGTCACCAGAAGAAGAGAATTTGTGATCCAAACAATTGCCACGGTTGGTAACTATGAATACATTGTGAACTTTGTCTTTGACCAAGTTGGGGCTATTACTGTCCAAGTTAGAGCCACTGGTATTTTATCAACCATGCCAATTGATGAAGGTGTTGTTGTTCCATGGGGCACAAATGTTGGACCTGGTGTCATGGCTGCCTTCCATCAACACTTGCTATCCTTCAGATTTGATCCAAGATTGGATGGGAATGATAATTCTGTTTGTTATGATGACTATGTTCCAATGGATCCAGATCCAAAGTTGAACCCATACAATGTTGGTTATGTTCAAAAGAGAACCTTTGTCGAGAATTCTGGGTCTGTTGACCAGTCCCCATTCACTAATAGAATCTACAAAGTTGTCAATGAGAACGTTATTAACCCAGTGAGTTTGAAGCCTGTTGCATACAAGTTTGAAATGCCTGCAAAGCAAATGATGCTTGCATCTCCAGAATCATACAATTGTAAGAGGGCAGCTTTTGGTACTAAACAATTTTGGGTCACCAAATATCACGATGATCAACTACATGCAGCTGGTGAGTTTACCAATCAAAGTCGTAAAGATACTGGATTGGGTGTTTGGGCCGATGGTAAAGAAGGTGTTAGAAACACTGATTGTGTCGTATGGGCCACTTTGGCATTGACACATCCTCCTTCTACAGAACAATTCCCTGTGATGACTTCAGATTTCATGCAATTTGTTGTTTCTCCAGCTTCTTTCTTTGATAAAAACCCAGGATTGGATGTTCCTTTGGCTAACAATGATTTCAACAAATCAAAATACTTTGAAGAGACAGCTGTTGCTGATAAGTCTTGCTGTAAGACTAGTTTATAAGTTATAACTACAATATGAAACATATTCTTTATTTATGAAAGCGAAATATGATGCCGTATTGAGATAAAGCGCTGTAGTTAGAGTTGCATAATTCCATAGCAAAACGTAGTTTCATCATATATGTATTCCTACTTAATTGGTTGCAGATTGATCTTCAGTACAAACAATACTACCACAAAATAATAAATATATATCTGTGTAACCACGTTTATTTAATTAAATTCAAGTTCTAGATCAAGGAAAGGAGCTTATACAAAGAACCAGCTTCATTATCAAGCCTTTAAGATCTCATCAACAACTTTAGCAGCCTTCAAAGCAGCTTCTTCGGTATAACGTCTACCAACAAGAGTCAAACCAACAGGCAACCCATCAGAAGCTTCAGGATCGTACAATCCATACTCGTACTCTTCAAACTTGTTACGAGGCTTGTAAGTAGGATCAACAGGGTCTAAAGTCTTGTCAGCAAAGACACCAGATGGGAAAGTGACACAAGTCAAATCAAGCATGTTCCATAAAACGGTATAACCCCAATACTTGATAGTATGAGGCTTTGGAGCAGTACCAACATATGTTGGGGAAATGATGAAATCAACACCTCTCAAAGCAAATAAATCGTTGTACTCTGCACGAAGATCATCTCTCAAGTGTGTATAGTATTCATATTCAACAACACTTAAACCTTTATCACCTTTACCTAGACACATAAAATGGTGACTTAATGGAGCTAAGGGTTCACCAGAAACTTCCAAACGTCTTCTGCATGCATAATTACCATCTGCAGTAAACCCATTCAACGCAATATCAACACAATCGTAAACTTTATGGGCATCCCAAGTGATCACGTTCACGCCGGCAGCTTTCAATTTGGTTTCAACTTGTTTTAAAGCACGGATATTTGGAGGATGAGGCTTACAAACACCATCATCGTAGTAAATTGCAATTGTCAATTCTGATGGTTTTGGCTTTTCGACATCTTCCCATGGAATTCTCAAAGTGTTTTGATCTTTTAACCATGGTTTAGCTGCAACATAAGTCTTCATAAAAAACTCTAAATCTTCAACAGAATTACTCATTGGGCCCAAAGTTGCTGGCACAATTTCAGAAGTTGTTTCTTCAGCTGGTGAGAATATATCCTTTGATGAGATTCTTCTTGAAGAAGGTTTCAAGCCATAAATACCATTGAAAGCAGAAGGACCACGAATTGACCCACCAATATCAGAACCCACACCCAAGATGGAGCCTCTCATACCAATCAAAGTACCTTCACCTGAAGAGGAACCACCTGGAGACATTGTAGTCTTGTAACAGTTTCTACCACGACCGGTGATATTGTTGACCGAGTCCATGTGCATCAAGGATTGAGGTTCAGTGGTTCTGATGTAAAACACAGCACCAGCATCGTATAGAATCTGGGTTGTTACTGAGAAGGACTCAGTAACGTTATCCAAAGAACCAACAAACCCACCATGGGTGACATGACCAGCATAGTTAAAATGCTCTTTCAAAGACACCGGAACACCATGCAGTGGACCAACAGTTTTACCATTCTTTTCCAAGTACTCATCAAGATATTTAGCACGTACATAAGCTTCATCAAAGAAGATTTCCATAGCACAATGTGTCAATTGATGAGCAATGGTTGCTCTTTTAGCAAATGCTTCAATGACTTCCAAAGCGGTAAACTTCTTCGATGCGATTTTAGCAGCCAGTTCAACAGCAGTATACGCGGTGATCTCCAGAGTCTTCTCATCCAGCACTTTAGGAGGAATCGAGGTAGCATTGAATGGCACCTTATCCAAATCATCAGGAATCAACGTTGATGGTGCTAAAAACTCCTTTGGCACAGCATTGGCCAGTTTATCATTGTATGCCTTGATCTTTGGCACCCAGACAGACTCAAAGAGCTCCTTGTTTTCCTTGTAGCCCACAGTGGCACCGTAGAGATCCTCTTTTGCAGGATTGATTGTTATTCTAGCTGTAGACATGAGCAAATAAGAGCAAATAAAAGCAGAGCACTAAACGTTCCATCACCAACTAAAAGAGATGCCCAGCAGGATTACCTTGTCAGCTTCTCTTTAAATACATTTTGGACAGGTACCCATTTAACAAACTCCTTTGGCTATTAGAAACACACCGGAGTGCAGTGTTGAGTTATTGTAATGATGTTGTTGTATGTTGATGGTGTTGTAGTTGATGTCTACTGTGTGTGTTTGGCTGGTTTGGGCGAGCCCAGGCGCCAGACCCGTTTCCCTAATCTTATCAAGAAACCACACAGGGGTTGAGTCTAGGGATCAACCACGGTGAAAGAAACGAAGAAATGGATGACAAAGTGGGAAAAAGAGGTTTCTTGTTTCTCGTGGGTTTGCTTTGTATATAAAACAACACCAGGAACGACGCTGGGTGTGCTTTTGGGAAGGAGAGTGTCGCTTAGTGGTTGTGTATTGTTAGAAGAACCAAAGGAATTACAAAACAACTGGAAATACAGGCATTAATAGTAAAGAGATATGGAATTCGTTATAACGTTTGAACAGCAAGACAACGCTAATGGGAAAACCAGAGCTAGAGCTACGGCTGGCACCACAACAAAGAGGTTAAAGGGTTCAGATGCTATCGTTGGAAACACATTCATAAAGAGACAGACAATCAAGAGGTCTAAACTGGGGTGCTTCAACTGCAGAAAGAGAAAGAAGAAATGTGACGAAGCGAAACCATCGTGCTCCTTCTGTACTTCCCGCTGTGTGGATTGTGTCTGGCCCAAAGATGCCAATGAAAAGCTGCCAAAGGGATATACCATTCCTGCTGCTGATAAGGTGAAGTTACAAGTCAAGAGATCAGAAAGACCGTTTGTTACTGTTGATATCAGCCATTTTGAGAAAAAAAGAAAAGTTGATGTTAGTCTTGATGTTAGTGATGGTATCAATGATCCTCATCCTGAAGAAGAAAACAACGATACGGCTGAAAATCAGCACATTATTGATGTTATTGATGAACAATTGCAAACTAAAGAGTCACAATTATCATTAATTGACCCTGAACTGGAACGGTTAACTGCTGATGCAACATCTTTAACACAAATCAAACCAAACTACAACGATATTGTGATTTCTGCTTGTATCCAAGGTTTTATTAAAGGTTGTGGTCCTCATTATACCCACCCATTATTAACAACAGTGACGAATTTTGCTCCCTTTGTTAGTTATAATAATAATGAAATAATGGATAAGGTTGCAATGGCTTGTGGGCTAGCCTATATTTCATGGAATAATCCTGACCTGGCACAAACTGCTTTTGAGCTATATCAAGAAGCTTTCAGTATGCTGGACAAATATATCAATACAAAAACAAATTCTGAAATTGTGCAGAATTGGGCTTGTGCTGCTTGTCAATTGCTTTGTCTTTGTACCAGACTACTTCCAAATGCTACTGCTGAAACTTGTGCTTTAAATCTTAAGAATTCGTATAAAATCATCAAAACAAGATTCAACAAACAGATTAAAGAGAAATTGATTTCTGATTATACAAATGAGGATTTAAACATGGAAATTAAAAACACTTTGATTCAGGTTGAATCATCTGTCGCTTCCAAAAGTTCATCAGTTTCAACTAGTTTTGATATCCATTTCAATCAAATGTATATTGAAAGCTTTTTATACAACTACAGTGTCATGATCTTGGTTTCACCAGATTTATCCATATTACCGGATCCATTCACCACTTTTAAAGAGCTTCGTCATTTACTTAAAACCCCATTATTTGCTTGTGAAGTTGCTTGGATGAACAATCCAGTGTTTGGCCCAAGTTTAGAAGCATATGAAATATTGGCTAAAACTTCCTTTTTAACAAAATTGAAAAGATCAGATCCAGTTGTTAAATCTTTAGCAAAAAAACTGTATGATTTGGCATGCTTCCATCCTGCTCAAATGGTTCCAATTGAATTACGTTGTGATGTTAAAAAGTTTGAAACGTTGAGAAATAGTGTCTTAGGTTCTGAAATTGTGATCAAAAGTGCTAAAATACTGCTTAGAAAGATAATGGATCCTCAAATCACAGAAACTGATCAAGTTATTCAAAATGATTTATCTGAAATCATCAAGAAACTCGACATTATTAATTCATCTTCATTGGTTAGAACAATTCTACAATTACCATTGTTCATTGCTGGTTCGGTGTGCATTGCAGAGAGCGACAGAGAATTGATTGTCGAAAATTGTGTAAAGTCAGCCAGAGTCTTCCATGGGCGTAATATCTATGCAATTGTGGATGCTTTGTATACATGCTGGGACTCAGAACAGGATGAACAGTGCAGAGGTATCAATATTTTGTTTAATCAAGAAGTGTTGGGAAGATTGGTCCCGTAAGAAACCGAACCCTACATTCTTATTTGTTTAGTACAATACATTAATACATTACACGATGCAACTAAATTCTAACTACAATCAACAATCTCAATTTGCTGTAGAATCTAGATAACATAACTGTTAGAGATGTGATTTTTAAGTTTTGTGCTTCAGTTATAATGGTTTACTCCACATAAATACTTTCTTTCGCATTTGTTGCTCAATGTGACCACTGACCACAGTTCCTCAAATTAAAATGTCATTTGAACCTGTCACATAGACTCTATTAGTCTCTTTACAGACTATACACCTGTTCTCTGTCACTCACTGATCGGAAGAAGCTGTAAGATTACGTGGTTTCCCAAAGCGGAAGCGACATTACCTGCCATTTTGGGAATATCAATATTAATTTAACTGAGACTAGTCACTAAACGCAATGATCATCTTGTTTATAATTAGAAAATTCACTATGAGAGTGATGTGTACACATTAGATTTCAGCGAGTAAGGTTCTTTTATTGTATTTCAAATTCCATATTTCCATCAAACAAGCTGAAGAGAACTGACTCAATGCATATCAAAACCAGCCGTATCAACACCAAACTGTACAAGAAGAACCATGAAGTCCGTCTTTAATATCTTATCTGCAATATTACTGTATTCTAAAATCATTAATTAAAAATGTGCTTTTCCTATTGTTGAGTACAAAATGACAGCTGACCTAGGTCCTAGGCCCCATAAGTTACAACTTGTTTATTCGCAATATGTGCATGTATGTGTACGTCGTATATCATGAAAGTGCTGTAAAAAGAATGTCTCAACAGAGAGTTTCCAATCGGCAAAGAAAATCACTAATCGTTATCATGGATCATGAATCATGAAGGACGGTTATCAGTTGAGTCTTGACAGTTATGGTTGTCAAAATGAAGTTGAGTGTTGTTGTTTGCTCTCACTGTTTACATCAAGAGCCTAGAGGTGTTTGACGAAGATACTTAAACAAAGTGGTATTCCTACCAAATGATTTTAGTTGGATATATCATCTATTTCAATTATAAAGCTTGGATACTCAAGTTTTAATTCATCAGAATAATATTATAACAACAACAGTCATGGTTGCTGATCACAGTCATATCAACTATGAAGCAGTTCCTGGTACAACACACCTGGTTGATTTAGACGGTAGCATGAATGCTCGTCATTCTAAAGGTCATAGTGAAATTGTGTTGATTCCAACGCCATCTGAAGATCCAGATGATCCTTTAAACTGGACCCCAAAAAGAAAATGGTTAAGTGTGTTTTGCATGGTTGTTTATACATTTGGTGTTGGTGTTCCATCTGCTGCTATCTATTCCATCTTGACCAATATTTCAACAAACACTGGTATCACCTTAAGTCAATTGAATGCTGGTACTGGTTATATGTTTTTGTTTTTTGGTATTGGGTGTATGATTTTCCAACCGTTGGCTTTACAGTATGGTAAACGTCCAGTTTATTTGCTTTCCATGTTTGCCACATGTTTCATTTGTGTTTGGTCTCCATATTGTAAGAGTAATGGTGAATGGATTGGTTCAAAGATTTTACAAGGTTTATTTGGTGCTCCTATTGAATCATTATGTGAAATTTCTGTTTCTGATATTTTCTTTGAACATGAAAGAGCCAATGGTATGGCCATTTATGCCATGGCCCTATTGACTTCCAATTTCTTGGGTCCATTATTTGCAGGTTTGATCAGTAATGGTATGGCTTGGGAATGGGTGATGTATTTCTGCAGTATTTTTGCAGGCGTTTGTTTTGTGTTTTTGTTTATGTTTATGGAAGAAACCAATTATAATCGTCGTTTGAATCCAAAGAAGGCCAATATTACCACTATTGATGGTATTGGTAAGGATGAAGAAAACATTGTTAGTGTTACATCTGATGAAAAGAATGTTACTGCAGTTTTATCACACCAAACCATCGAAGAAAGAATGCAAGAGACCAATGAAAACATGTACAATGAAGTTGATGTTATTTCTACATCAGATGAAGATTATAGTCGTACATTTGGAAGTGAATCTAAAAAGACCTTCATTTCCAAGATGTCTTTAACTGGTGGTGCAAAGGATAAATTCCTATTATTCCATTATTTCTTGGGTCCTTTAAAGATGTGCAGATTTCCATCAGTTTTATGGGCTGGGTTTTTATATGGCTCTTCATTGGTTTGGTTTAATTTATTGAATGCAACTGAAGCTACAGTTCTTGGTGGAGCACCATACAACTTTTCTTCATCAATGTGCGGTGTTGCCTATATTTCACCAACGATTTGTTCAATTATATTTGCATTTTTTTCAGGGTATTGTACTGATTATTTGAAGATTTATCTTGCAAAGAGAAGAAATGGGTTATCAATTCCTGAAGATAGATTCTGGGTGTTGATCATCTATATGGTTCTTGGGTTTTTAGCCAGTATTGGTTGGGGTGTTGGTGCCCATTATGGAGCACATTGGATGGTTCTAGTTGTTTCTATGGGTGTTCTTGGTGGTCTTGGTGTGTTTGCATGTAATATTGCAGCAACGTATTGTTCCGATGCATACAAGGAATTGGATACAGAAGCTATGGTTGTTGTTATCATGATTAGAAACTTGATGTCGTTTGCGTGTTCTTATGGGTTAACGGATTGGGTTGTGAACATGGGTTACAAGAATGCTTTTATTTCTTCAGCTTGCATATTGTTCTTTTGCAATGGTACGTTTCTAGTTATGAGATACACAGGGCCATATTGGAGAAACAAGACTAAGGTGTTGTATTGGAAACAAGTTGAATACAACAGACAAGTTGTTGGTCATTCATGATTAGACATATAGATAAAGATGATTGATCTACGCTGTTGGTGTTTTATACACAGTCCATGATATTATATTAAATTATTGGGTGATTCAGCTAAGCTGTAAGCTATCTAATCAGTAAAGCTGTATATTGTTTAGTTTTAAAGTTTTTAATATTGTTTTCATATTGCAGTACGTTTGGTGTAGTCAGGACTCAGGTTGTAGAGTGGAAGACGTTATAGTTAGTAGTAACTTCAATAATAGTTTATACTATGTTTCTGATTTCATTATATCTAATTGTTTATGGACAATAGTCTATAGACTATTAGTTATCAAGTATCAAGTATACTGTATCAAGATTCAAACTTCAAGCCATTGGTTATTGGTTAACTTAGCTGACTACTACTGATCATTATATTGCTAATATGTAGTAATAATGATAGTACTGTGGATGTCATCACCATATCATTAGCCTAAGGTTGAGATCGCGAAATAGTAGAGGAAGCGACGGTAGCTGAGAATTAATTATTAGAGGTAGTGTAGTATAGACTATGGTACAGTGAGGACTTCGTATATACATATTGCATTCTATAATCTATTATCTTCTGTAGAATCTAGATAACACATAAGATAGAATCATTGATTGTTCTTATGGCAACTGCTGGTTCAGAGTGTATCACATGTTGAATGTTATTAATATAAGTACGAATATACTTGTATTCCTATGCTCTAAATATAATATTATATAATACTATACGAATATAATACTATCACATACTATACTACTCTACTAATACTATAATATCACCATACCACCACAACAATTAAACAAAACACTCAATTAATCCCAGTCGGTTATTTTCAACAAATTCTACGCAAAAAAAAACACTTGCAAAAATTTTCAGTTTCACCGCTTCAACCAATAAGAAACTAGCCACTTATAGTCCTTGACTAGTGTTCAGTTCAAGTCTTACTTGTTGAGAGCGTACTAGATACACCCCCTTCAACAGAGGTACACCACCAGATATATACTTGTTATATTAATTACAATATAATAGTGTATTAGAGTGCCCTGGACTTAGCCGCTAGAGTCTTCCCACCAACACGACAAGAGTCACACGCCACTATCACTACTGTTCTTTAGCAGTGTTCTACTGAGTTCAACAACCATATACCACATTCGACCACATCAACAATACTCTGATTATCATTTCATTTCATCACATTGCTGGCCATTTGTCTTGGTGTTATATTTTACCATTACTATTATTTGCTATCTAATACTGGAGAGAAGGAGAATATATTAGAACCAACACAAGAAACATCACCAATATCATAACCACAGAACTATAGATACCCCCATACAGCATACACTACCAACAAGCAAGTAACAATGTCAGAACCATCTCATTCCACGCTGGTTGAACCGCCCCATAGTAATAATCATTTATTACATTCCTCCCTTTCTTCAACTCCATCAACAGTATCAAGTTTCATCTCAAACACAAAGAGACAGCGAAAATCAATCACCGATGAAATTGAGCTGAAAAATCTAATCAATTTGTGCAATAAATTCATCAAACATAATGACCATCTTGGGTTGGCTCTTATCGCCAGACAAAAGGGTATCCCACCTTCTTTACGTTACAAAGTGTGGCCAATACTATTGAGATACCATCCTTATGTCATTGATCCATATATCAATTCAAATACAACGGATGAAGATGATTTGGATAAGGAAATCCCACAAGAGAAGATCAAACATGAATTGTTGAAATACTTTAGAATAAGGACAAGTGATGATAACAATAATACAACAGATACAAATAGCAATAACAACAACAACACAACCACAAGTGAAATCCAATACTCTCCTTTGGAAGGTGAAATCATTAAAGTATTGGAGGCTGCTGTTCAAAGATTCTTCAAGAAATGGGGTGCTATCGTTAAATATGATTCTGCTTTTGCTTGGATTGCTTTAAACTTGGCTGAGTGGTTCCCTCCAATCCCTGAATCAAATTATGTCTTGATCGGGAGAGACACAATAAACAAAAATGACAAGATAAATAGACATTTGATTGAATTGTCAAGCATAGGTGCAGCTTCTTCTATTTCTACTTCAACTTCAACTTCAGTCTCAGCTTCCTCTTCCGAACCAACAAGTGATTCAGACGATGATTGTTCAAGTGTTGATTCTTCAACATCCTCAGTTTCTCCAACAATGACATTTGCGGAAGTTTATGAAAGATTAACTCTGGTGTTATTACATGCAAATGAAGATGAAGATGAAGATGTTTCCGCTATGGATACTAATGGAGAGCCTCTACCAACAACTAAACAACACAGAAAGTCAACTTTAGAAGTAATGGCTTCAAATAAATTAGACAAGAGAGAAATCATCTTCAAATCTGGTAACATTGAATCAAGAATTTCC
Organism: Liangdongia berthetii; assembly: GCA_030564525.1. Taxonomy (NCBI): domain Eukaryota; kingdom Fungi; phylum Ascomycota; class Saccharomycetes; order Phaffomycetales; family Wickerhamomycetaceae; genus Liangdongia; species Liangdongia berthetii. The sequence continues at coordinate 26,208 of JAJLVX010000038.1, read as the reverse complement.
TTCTTTTTGACTGCTTTTGCAAAGTTATTACCTGAATTATACAGATCTTTGAATGAAGAGGAAATCTTGAGCAACAATACAAATAAAAATAACCAATGGTTAACTTGGTGGTTAAAATATTGTGGTGCTAAAGTTTTCAATAAAGTTGATCGTGCTAGATTATGGGATTTATTATTAGGTTTCAGATTATCTAGTCGTACTTTGAAAATAAAGTATAACAATTCAAATCCAAAATTGATGAAAAGATTTTATAAAATTTACAATGATGAACATTTGGTGAAAAAATTCAATAATGATGATAAGATTGGTGACGTTGAATTTGCCACTGATACTTTTTGGTATAAACCTATTGATGATACAAATGAATTGAGATGGTCTCAAATTGATTATCAATTACAACTGGTGTTTCTATACATTTCAATATTGAGAAAAAATGAATCAAATTTGTTGGAATTTGAACAAGCTGAAATTAAAGAATTTCTAAACAAATTACCAACAGATAAGACGAATAATTCCATTGAAGTGACAAATAACTATAATCACCCAAATTCACACCATTCACAAAGTACCACTGCAACAAACACTGCTATCAACATTGCTGCTTCTGCATTAGGTGCTAATTCCAATGAGAATGGTGGTGCACAACTGCAACAATCTTCAACTGATCACTTGTTAATCAACAATACAGATTATATTTCAGATGATTTTGCAAAAGTTTTGAACAATGCGGGTGAATTGTGGAGAAATTGGTTATGGAATGAACTTAGAGATGAGATTAATGAACAAGAATGAACTTTAAAATATTTATGTCATTATTATTAACAAATGAAAGATATTAATGTGATACTGGACTTTTTTTTATGTTTTTTTTTTAACTTTTTCATATGAGCTAGTGCAATTATGAACTACAATGAATGTTTAGTTGGTTTGATTTTGATTTAACCTTAACAATCCACGTAGTACGCCAGTTGTTTTAGAATTATAGTAAAAACATACAATATAATATTAATATGATCAGCTGCTGTAGCTGAATTATAAAATACCAAAATCTAGTTGGAAAGCTGAATGAAAATCAGAATGAAAATGAAAGTATGAAAGAAACAATATTAAGAAATCTATAATGCACGAATCGAAGTATGAAAAGGAAAAACAAGTGTACTCTTTGAATTAATGAATCAATTTTCTTCACCCTTAGTTTCTTTATCCTCCTCATTCACTTCTTCAATTTCTTCATTCACTTCTTCACTTACAGCTTCAGTATCCCTCTTCTCATGCTTCTTACTATTCTCTTCGTCCTTAGTTTCATCAGCATCAGCGGTTGGTGTTGGCTTGGAAGTGATTGTACGATAAACAGTACCCAAAGTAACACCGTCTTCATCAACTTCATACAAAGTCTTTGTCTTAACAATCTTCTTCTTCTTAGATTTAACAGTGGTTTTATCATCAAAGGCATCAGGGCTAACTTTCCCATCCTTATCCAATGGTTTTTGTGATCTGTATTCAACACCACCTTCTTCTTCACCATCATGGTCCTTTTTCAAGTTTTCCAACTCATTAAACAATTGCTTGTCATGATCAATGGTACCATCCAAATTCATCAATTCAACAGGATCACGAAGTTTCATGTCTTCGGTTAATTCAACTTCATCACCAGTAACAACTTTTTCATAGTTGGAATCATAACCATCAGAAGTAGTGGTGGACTCCTTAACAACTTCATCTCTGGTCTTGGCTTCAGACTCTTCTTCTAATTCTTCCTTTGGAGTTTCAATTCTCTTATAAACCATCTTCTTCTTTTTGTTGTGACCACCACGGAAATTATCAAACACCAATTCATTTTGAGATTCACCATAGACAGTTGGTCCTTTATTTTTCAATTTCTTCAACATGTTCTTTTCAAATTGGGCATTGGTATCATCAAAGTAATTAACCATGAAATTGTTATCCTTGGCAGTTTGGATATCCTTTTGGTATTCATCTTCTTCCACCAAGAAGTCATCTTCTTCACTCCAATCAACAGAACCTAATCTAAACTTGGATAAATCTGTATTTTTGAAAACATTGAATTTTTCTTCTCTCCAAGAATCACTAACATCTTCAAAGGCTAATTTCCATGCTCTATCATAAACAACCTTGTTCTTTTCGTGTTCTTTGATACGTAGTTCTTCATTGGCCAACCATTCCATGTGAACCAAATCATCTGAAGATGGTTCATAAATATGCCAAATGACATAATGTGGTAAACCAATCACATCAAACCCCATGGTTTTACACAACTTACCAAAAGCTTCAGTTTCAGCGTGCTTCTTGAATGAAAAGGCTGGAAACATTGCACCAGCTCTGAAAACACTAGCTTTAGCCAAGATGGAAACACCACCAATACCATCCAACTCAATCTCAACTTCTGGATCACCATATGGGTCTCTCAAGTATGCTAAATGTGGTCTCCAGGTGGCATATTCCGCATACCCTTCGACAATGACTGCATCTTCATCCAAAGTTTCAGCCAGTTCAATACCACCTTCACTTTCTTGCCATGAATTCAAGTCATAAGCTTGCTCACCACCCAACCAATCCGGCAATGGTCTCCAAATGTTTGGCACGATAACGTCCTTGTCATGATGCATCAAGTCTTCCAGTATGGTTGGTGGGACGGTTTCAACATCGGCATCTCTCCAATAGACCCATGAATGGTCTGGTTTTAAAGCAGTGGTTAATAACCAATTTCTAGCAATTGCCATCAATTTTCTTCTTGGACCTTGAGCAGCAAACCCATGACGGTCACTGAAACTTTGACCAACAATTTGACCAAAGTTTTTCTCATACATATCAATTCTACCAAAATGCATGGATTTATCAGGATCTGTTTGGACGGCATTCAACAAAGCGTTCAAATCAGCAACGGTGGAATCTGAAGTATCTGAGATCAAGAATGCCAAATCGATTAGATGATGTGGATAAGTCAGGTTTCTCATGTGACTGAAGAACATTGGCAAGTGAGCAGAGGCATCTCTTAGTGGCACCAAGAACAAAACACGTTCTTCGTTTTGCCAACCAGTAGCTGTTGGAGTATACTCAGCCAAATCGTAAAATGCAATGTTCATATCATTCAACTCTTCAACAGTACTGGTTTTGTAAGGGTTTGGCAGATCAGGCTCGTACAGATGCTCAGTTTTTGTTGATTGGTACTTGTACAAATAGTACAGAAACACATATGGGAAGATTGTGTAGACTGATTGAAGCAGGAACTTTAACACCTGGAAGATTGTATCAAAGACATCATCAACAGAGGCATTTGTGTTGACTATTGGAGTTAGTAGATGTGCTTGTGACTGACGGTGACGACGATCTTTTGAGTCATCTATCTCTTCTTGATCGTATGGTCGGCTCTCATCACTTGATTTCTCCCCCTGGTTTGGGGTGTTGGTTCTTAGTCTTGACATTTAAACTCTATATCTTTTTGGTAAATACTGATGATGGTGATGATAATGACTATGATAGCAATGATGATATAATGTAATGCGGGATAATGACGATATGATATGATGCTTTCAATAAAGAAGATGGATAACGAGATTCAATGGTAGAAGCAATAATAAGCAAATCTAACGAATCCAGCACTGAAACACGTGTAGTAAAAGCCAGCAATTCTAAATCCTAATCCTAAGAAACAAGCAAAGCAAACAGCACCAATCGATAAAGCCAAACGATAACCAACAGCAGCCACCTAGTTTGATTGTTGTGTCTATTATCTGAAGATTGAAGAACGGATTAATTTTTTTTTCTACAGCCAAATTTCATTTCTTCTGCAAATCGTGAAAATCTGACAGTTTTGGAATTACGGCAGCTCGAGGCTCTGAAGAGAGGAATAAAGGTGGTTTAGCGAGGGAATCACGTGTATATTATGTGTTTAATGGTGAGTATGGTACTGAATTAGTATATCCACCTCTTTACAGCATTTTCTAAGCATGTTTTGTTGTGCTTTTAGCAAGTTTAATTGGCTTTATATAAATTGATAATATCTTTAGAAAATTGCCCACAAAACTTTGAGAAAAAAGAGAGTGAGTCAGTAGATGGTAGTTGATGGGATAACTGCAACAACTTGTGCCCACCAACCACTCAAAACACGCTGTAAAACAACAATAAAAGTTGATCTTCTGGTCAAATCTGGTGTGTGTCCCTAACCACTTAAATAAAAATTCATCAGCGATTAAAGAAACATACTACTCAGAAAATAATACTTCTAATCATTATCGAATAACAATATCAACGACATGTTTGTTTGCGCAAGTAAGCGACCAACTAGATATGGTTAAATGATCTTTGAATTAACACTTTTTTTTTAGTTTCAGGCACTGTTCCAAAGAACCCAGTTGTTTCCAGCAAGAGTGGAGCTTTATTCGAAAAAGAACTAGTTGAGCAATACATCAATACAAACCACAAAGATCCAGTGTCAGATGAGCCGCTAGATACCACAGACCTGATACAGCTAAGAATACCAGAGGTTCCAGCACCAAGACCCGCAACGGTGCAATCCATCCCATCGCTATTATCAGCATTTCAGAACGAATGGGATGCTGTTGCATTGGAGCTATTCCAATTGAGAAAACAACTACAGGATACCAGAAAAGAACTATCAACTGCTTTGTATCATCATGATGCCGCTGTGCGTGTTGCTGCTAATGCCATAAAGGAAAGAGATGAAGCTAGAGCAGCATTGCAACAATTATCTACTTCTATTGGTGCTGAAGAAGATGAAGATGAAGAAGAAGAGGAGGAGGAGCAAGAAGAAGAAGAGACAGAAACAACTGAGAAGTGAACAGAACATCAATTGATTTAATATTTGAAGGGTATTGCTAAAATGAATTTAATACTTAAAGGATGTTGCTAAAATTGATCAAAAAAGGCATTTCACATCACATTGATGGTAATATTTAGACTGTACTATAGAGAACGTTATTAATGATATTCCATGTGGCAACCAGAGTTGTTTTATTATACCTTCATGATATTAGATTTCAGTACATAGATTGTTGACTTCCCGATTGGGAAATAAAAGTGTTAACCAATGATTCACTTCCAAAATAGTTCTCTAATTAGATAAATCTACTCTAAAAAAGAGAACTATAGGGAAACAATAGCACTAGATTACAATAGAACAATAAAATCAATACACTTTTTATCAAAATAACACTCTATTGACACTTATCAAAATTAATAACCTCTACTTGTTTTATTTTAAAGCGCGAAAAAATTTTAAAAAGACCTGTTAAACCGTGAACCGATCTGTAATAATCCTCACAAGAACCAAAGATTTCGTTCATTCCATAAAGAGACGGGTGATTAAGAACACAGATTGACGATTGCTATACCAACTAGATATACTATCAATATCACTATTTGCTAAACCATTCGTTTTTCCTTTTGCTTTCAAATTTTGACCACATCACGGATAGATCAAGTGTCACGGATCCCATTCTTTCCAGATCAAACAATAACGTATTCTTATAATTAGGACTCTCTGTGTAAGCCGTGTGTCTATTGATGTACTATTGATAGTGACGTACAAAAATGTCCAGAAGATTTGTGCGATCCATACGGAATATTAGTTCATCATCGGCTGAGATCAAAATTAAAGCTGCCACCAGTAACGATGCCTTTGGCCCAACAGCTACAGATTTGAACGATGTTGCTGTTTTAACTTTCAGTTCCAAACCATTGAAGCAAATTGTCGGTGTGTTGACAAAGAGAATCAACGATAAGTCTAGAAATTGGCGTCATGTTATGAAATCTTTGACTGTTATAGAGTATTGCATCATTGCTGGTTCCGAAGAATTTGTTTATTGGATTCAACATAATCAGCATTTGGTTACTACTTTACAAGAATTCCAATTACCAGATAATGAAAACACTGGTAAACAGATTCGTCAAAAGGCTGTGAATATTTCAAAATTATTGAAAGATGATGCTATGTTAAAAGAGAAAAGATCTAAATTCCACATATATAGAAACAAAATGTCACAACCTGCTTCAGATAAGAGATCTTCTTTGGATGTTACTAGACAGGATTTAGAGATTGAATGTTCTGTTGAGAAAGTTCCATATGAATTTCAGAGAGCTTCGAAAAGTTTAGAAATAAGGAGGGAGAATTCTCTGCATTCTACCAGAGCTACAAGACACAGCGAAGATTTGAATACAGCTTTGGATAACATTGCAGAAGAGTGATTACAGATAATGATGATTTGAGTGAAAAATTAGCCATCAAAGTTTTGTTATAATTTCAAAATGCATTATAGTGATTTGAGTAAGGCTAGGTCAAGAAAACTTTCATATGATAATGAGTACATGCCAGATATTATAGAATTCCCACATCTAAATAATATATTTACCTATTATCTATAAGATCATAGATGTGATTATATAACGGTTTTATAAATTATAATAAAACGTTATTAATCTATGAACGTCGAGATAACAAGTTCTACTGGTGTCATTTTTGACACAAAATTAAGAAGGCGCAAGAATATGCATGAGCATGTGACTTGGGATCTAGAGAATTCTAAAATTGAAATTTGAGAATATACTACCGCAATTATAAATATTCTGGAAAGAATATATGATTTATGAGTAATTGTGATTATGCTCCAGTATATAGTTTTATGATCGTGATTCGACGTGTAAAAGTAGCTTAATGTCATGATTTTAATCGTGCTGCATAATATTCACCTCCAAAGTCCAGACTCCACGTTGGCCGTCTCAATCAAAACACTAGTCATGGGATAATTAGTAATTACAACGACGTACTTTATATATGAACAAAATTCAAATAAACCAAATAATACACTAAGTACACTGAATATATATATTAACTAACCGTACCGTGATACTATAACACTATAAACAGAGAACAATAACCGTTCTCTTACTCCTGAGTCCTCAGCCGGTCGTTGTTGTTTCTTTTTCTTATCAGTGGTGCAATGATGTTGGTTTCGGTAGGAGCAGCATAATTTGCCACTTTTGTGTAACTATAAAAAGGGGTCATTTGCCCCCTAAATTTCTAGAAACATAAACAACAGCAGTTATTCTCATAGTTTATCCAATACACTATTATAACAATAGCTACAACTATTATTATTATTCAAAACAACTAGAACAATGCAAATCTTTGTTAAGACCTTGACCGGTAAGACTATCACCTTGGAAGTGGAATCCTCTGACACCATTGATAACGTCAAGTCCAAAATCCAAGATAAAGAAGGTATCCCACCAGACCAACAACGTTTGATTTTTGCTGGTAAGCAATTGGAGGATGGTAGAACTTTGTCTGACTACAACATCCAAAAGGAATCTACTCTACACTTGGTTTTGAGATTGAGAGGTGGTATGCAAATCTTTGTTAAGACTTTGACCGGTAAGACTATTACTTTGGAGGTTGAATCATCTGATACTATTGATAATGTCAAGTCTAAAATCCAAGACAAGGAAGGTATTCCTCCAGACCAACAACGTTTAATCTTTGCTGGTAAGCAATTGGAGGATGGCAGAACCCTTTCTGACTACAATATTCAAAAGGAATCAACCTTGCATTTGGTTCTAAGATTAAGAGGTGGTATGCAAATTTTTGTCAAGACCTTAACTGGTAAGACTATCACTCTTGAAGTTGAATCATCCGACACCATTGACAATGTTAAATCAAAGATTCAAGACAAGGAAGGTATTCCTCCAGACCAACAACGTTTAATCTTTGCTGGTAAGCAACTAGAAGATGGTAGAACTTTGTCTGACTACAACATCCAAAAGGAATCAACCTTACATTTGGTTCTAAGATTGAGAGGTGGTATGCAAATTTTCGTTAAAACTTTGACCGGTAAGACCATCACCCTAGAAGTTGAATCATCTGATACTATTGATAACGTTAAGTCTAAAATTCAAGACAAGGAAGGTATCCCACCAGACCAACAACGTTTGATTTTTGCTGGTAAACAATTAGAAGATGGTAGAACTTTGTCTGACTACAACATCCAAAAGGAATCAACCTTACATTTGGTTCTAAGATTGAGAGGTGGTATGCAAATCTTCGTTAAAACTTTGACCGGTAAGACCATCACCCTAGAAGTTGAATCATCTGATACTATTGACAATGTCAAATCTAAAATCCAAGACAAGGAAGGTATTCCTCCAGACCAACAACGTTTAATCTTTGCTGGTAAGCAATTAGAAGATGGTAGAACTTTATCAGATTACAACATTCAAAAGGAATCAACCTTGCATTTGGTTTTAAGATTAAGAGGTGGTCAAGAAATTAATGTTTGGATCTATTAGAAGTTTCAAAAAAGATAATCTTTTTATCATTTATAATGAATCATGGTGTTTTATATTTTTATTTGAGAGGTTATATGTTTGAAACAGGGATGAACCAATCAAGGTGTTTATAATCTTTGTATGTGATTACAATCTGTTGAAGTGAGAAATAAAAGATTATTTGCTACCATAATTATAAGTTTTTTTTTTTCTTGTTAATCATTACGATCATTTCATGTGGTTTTCAATATTAAAACTGTAGTTTAAACTATACTATACATTAAAAGACCTAGAAACATTTCTTAATCTCAACTTTAACAACAGATGATTGTTCTCTTGATTCCAAATCTTGTAAATCAGTTGTAACTTGTTTGGTAATATCATGTTGGTCAAGTTCTAATAAAAATTTGGCAACTCTCACTGTTTGAACTCTGACATTTTCAACATCTTCTTCTTGGCGAGTATTACCATGGTAAATAACTGACCATGTATCAATCAAATCTTCAACATCTTCTTTGGCAATAGATGAAACTTCTTTCAAAACTTTTAATAACTTTGTAAAGTTTTCATCAACACCAAGTTGGGATTTCCATGTAGGAATATAAACTTTGTTATCAACCAGTGTAGCTCTTAATGATGATAAAACAAACTTTAACAGTTCAGAATTATAACTTTTATCTTGATATTTTTGGAAACTTGTAGAAATACTTGAAATGAAACTTAAACGATCAGTTTCTCTTGACAAATTCTTTTTAGTGGATTTTTCATTGATACTGGAATCATTATTCTCCATGATTTCATCTTCATCATCTGATTCATAATAATCCTTATCAAGTAATGGTTCAAATATCTCAACAACTTTTTCGTGTAGTTCTCTTGAGGGGTATAAATGTGCAAATGCACCAAGGGAAACAATAGCATGCTTCTGATACTCTTTGTTACGTCTCTTAGCTTCAGTAACAACAATCTTGGTTAGTTTTGGTAATAAATCTTCATGTGTAGCAATATATTTTTCTGACTTTAAGGACAATGACACCAATGCACTCAAAACATCTTCCTTACCACTCCATGATCTACCTTGAGAAGCATTAATCAATACTTCGAACAATTCATCAGCACTGGAACCAATACCTTCAATACTTTCAATTGAATTACAAGCCTTTGCAATACTCTTTGCACACGTTTGTCTGATAAAGAACTTTGGTGAACTAATATAGTCTTTAACAATGTTGCAAATTTCATGAATATAAAGCTTTATTGCACCAACACCAGAAGTGTTCTCATTCCATTCTTGTTCAAAATGTTTAGCAACTTCCTTTTCTGGGTCATTTTTAGCAACAAAGGCAACTGGTAAAAATGCAGCAGCAACAGAAACAAATCTATCACCAGAGTATTTAGAAACAGCTTCAGAAGCAATACCAGCAACAATTCTTGATCTATCATCTTCTGAATCAAAATACATGGCTCTAATCTTACCAGCATACTTCACGACATCATCAACTGGACAAATACGACAAACATAACCGGCCGAGGTTGCAAATGCTGATGAAACAGTAGTGTTTCTATCCTTTAATTCTGCAATACATGTAGTTAACAAAGTGTGTCCATATGGTTTGATAATGAACAAATGTCTTAAAACTAATGTGACAAAAACACGACTCACTGCAGCCTTGGATGGAAGACCAACAGCCTGTTTAACAGCACCTTGCAACTTGCTAACAACATCACCAATGATATCTTCATCAATCAAATCAATCAATTTCTCCAAAGCATTCATCATTGGAGAATTACCAACACTTTGTAATCTCTTTGCGTCCAAGTCATCACTCTTGAAATTGTACTTATCAGCATTCAAAGTCAGATAATTAATGATTTGTGGTTCTAAAGTGGACATCAATAGGACAAATTGCTCAATCAACTGTGCAATGAATGGTTTGATTGTTTTACCTGACTTCTTTACCAAGGTCAAAATTGTTTCTAAAGAAAAATCACGAATATCTTCAGCATCACTCAAAATACCTTTAGTACCTAAAAGAAATGGCAACAATTTGGACAAAACATTATGAGCACGAGCTGAAGGAGAGCCAGATTCAACTTTAATACTATTAACCAATGTTGTTGATAAACTTCTTGTCAAGCCACCACCAGCTTTTCTAACACTTTCTTTAATGTCATCAAGAGCTCTAAACCCCATGGTCCAGATTTCCTCCATTCTGGATTCGTACTTGTCAAATGGCAAATGTTGTAACAAATCAGTCAATGCAACAGTACTAGCTTCTCTAACTCTCCATTCTTTATTACCCATACTAGTCAACAATTCTTTCAAGATCATTTCATAATACTCATCAATAGTTTTGGAGCTATCTTGTACAATAGAACCCCAAATATCATTCATGGATTTTGCAACAGAAGGATTAGGATCAAATCTGTATCTGTAAAGTTTTGGAATCAAACGGCTGGATAAGTTCTTATTTTCAAATAATAATTTATCCAAGGAAGATTTGGACATGATACTCCCCAATCCAAATGCAATACCTTTTCTTGAAGACCACAAGGCAGAACTCTTGGCCAATGACATAAACTTGTAAACAAGACCTGGGTCACCGACTTCAGAAGCCAAGTTCAAAATATCTTTATAAGTTGAGATTGAACCGTCATCAGTTTTCAAAACCCCTGGTTCAAACAATTGTGTATCTTCAGAAACAGAACCACTATTCAATTTGGTTGATGATGTAGAATCAGTGAATGATTTCAACAAACCTTTGACAAGAGTTTCCTTCAATTCAGAATCACCTAACTCATAAACCATACTTAAACCTCTAGAAGCAGCTTCTTGAATCAACTCATCTCTGTCAGCCAAGAATCTCATAAACGAAACATGGATCAACCCGGCATTATCCTTGATTGATGGCAAATGTCCACAATACTGAACCAGTGATAGTAACCAAATACAGCCAGCTCTTCTTAAGCTTGGTTTGGTATTCTTGGTAGCTTCCAAAATTTTGGTTAAGATAAGTTTCAATCTTGATGGTCTTGAGTGTGCTAATACCTTGATGTTACCACTTTGAATATCAATGCTGTTTTGTAAAAACTTGGATTCCCAACCGGCAGCAACAACAGAGAATGCTTCACCAGATGTGAACAATGATTCAATTTGTTTGGTATCATGTGTTTCATAAAGAGCTTTTTCATAGTCCGTAAAATCTTCGGACGAAGATTCAGTTTCATTCAAAGACAAATATGCCCATGCAACAATTGCTTTTTCATCCAACTTCTTCACCTTTGGTTTCAATAATTCAATGGTCTTAGTTTTGTAATCTTGAGTTTGTTCTGTGGTAAATGCACCGATCTTTGCTAATTCACCAATAGCCAAGGCACCAGCTTCAAATGTCTTGATATTTGTTGAACTCAAGGAAGACAAAATTGTAGAATAAATCTTATATAAGACATCTGAATCAACATTATTTCTTCCACGAACAATCAAACGTGAGGTAAAGAATCCCAAAGCTAGTACAAACCCATCAATAGTACGAACATCATTTGACTTTTCAGGGCCTAATATTCTTTCATACAAATTTTGAACTTCAGGATCAGTAAACTTTGGATGTGTTCCAATAATACCTAGCGAAACTGCAGCAGAATAAATTGTATCGTCACTAGTGATATTCACATCTTGAATTAATCTCAAAAATCTTGGAACTTCGGGAACTAATGTGCTGATGGTGTTCTGTTGGGATAAAGAAATCAATCTAATGAATATTTTACCATAAATGGCATTTGAAGCATGTGAAAGATGAACAATTTTATCGTTGGCATCCTTTCTAGTAAATTCATTCAATAACAAAGCTAAAAATTGGTCCAAGTTTTCCAAACTAACCAATTCATCTTTTAAGGAAGCAATAACCGTTTGGTCGTGTTCTAAACTTTTATCCAATCTAGTTGCCCATTCTTGATCCTGAACAATGACAGTTGATTTTCCTTCAATAGCTTGTGTAACCAAAACTCTTAATACAAATTCCACGGCTGTTTGTATAGAATATCTTAAAGTTGCAGTTGGATTAGACTTTGATTGTGCTGCTAAGTTGATTAAATCACCAGCAACTTCTTTAAACTTTGGAAATTTCACAACGTTACCAATACCTAATAATTCATTTGTTGGTTTAAATTCTGTTGTACTGGACGATTGTAAAATATTGAACCAATAAGGATGTAAACCCTTTTGTGCTTCTTCAATGACGTCAGATCTATTCTTTGCTGATGTAGCTAGGACATTCAACAATCTAGCCTCAGAATCTTCAAATGGGAATGCTAAGTTTATATATTTGATGATTGTGAAACGAACAGCATGAACAGCATCGATATCTTCACGAACAAAATCATCATTTTGCAAATATACTTGTGCTAAAGCTTTCAATTTGAGCTTTGAATTGGTTGGTAAATCAGGTAAATGAGCTGCAAGAGAACTTAAAGCTTCTTGGATCGTTGGTCTCAATTCAGCCAGATCTCCTAATAATGAATCAAACAAGAACTCAACATATGATAGATCTTGTACCAACTGAAAATTTCTCTTCAAAACTTCACCTAAGGTTTCATATTGTAGTTGCCTATACTTGATTTCATTGGCATAATTTGCACCAGAAGAGATTTGTAGCTTTGGCCAACCTTCAGAGTGTAAATTGTTTCTCAACTGGGCAGCAATGTTTAAAGAATATTCAGCTTGGTTATCTGTTTGCATAGAATTATCATCATCTGTGTTTTTGGAAACCCATTGTATAAACTGGATGGTAGCCTTCTTTAATCTAGGAAATCTAGAAGCATTCAACCCTATCGATGTAATTATCGGAATCTTATCACTATGTGCTGCAACTTTACTACCAATCAAAACTGTTGTTAATATACGTTCTTGAACAGCAGGTTTAACCGGAGATCTTGGAGCAGCTTTATCACCAACATAAAGAGATATTAAATGGTTCACCAAGTCTTGCTCTTCCTTTGGAACTGAAATTTTTCTTAACAATGAAGCACAGTTATTACCGACCATATCATTACCATCACAAGAACCAATTAATAATGCTGGTATTAACGAAAGATCTTTAAACAATGGCAAAAATCTTGTAATATCCTTCTTAACACTAATCAAATCTTCATTTTTATAAGAGACACCGGCATCATAGGTCAAGAAACCAACATCTTTGGCACTCAAGCCAGGACAAGTGTAACCTCTTGGAATAACACCATCATTATTCAAAACCGGAACTAGCAAAAACAAATTCTCAATATTCTGGACCAAAAATGCTTCGTCTTGTGCATCTATTTCCAATTTGGTTTGTAATGCTAAAAACTCATCACTGCCGCGATCTGGGGTGGTCCAATCTTTGACCAATTTACACCATATATGAAATAGTCTAGCACCTACACCACCAGCAAAGCTGTGTATATCCTTGGTGACAAGCTTCAATGCTTCTTGCCTCTCTTCCAAAGTTAGTCTGTCAACGCCTCTTGATGCAAACAATAAACTGTACAACTGCACAGTGGACCCATCAACACCTTCTTTCAAATTTGGTTTCTTTGCTTGTTCAATTAGCTTTATAAATGGAAGATGAATAGTTTTCGCAGTGTTTATTCTAGGAATCAAGTGTTGCATAAACTTTAGAATCTCTTGACGAACAGCTTGATGAGGTGAAGCTAGCTTCAACAGTAGTGGACACAAGTACAATCCCAATGAAGACTCGAATTTTGCATCTGTATCTGCAAGGGCTATTCTAAGCTCCACTTTGTTAATAAGACTGAGCTCCTGTTCAGCCATTGTTTTCTATCTTTGTAATTGAAGAGTATTAATGGTGGCAAATGATTATTTTGGTTTAGTGGGAAAGATCTGGTAAACAATGCGGTTATCAATTGGTGTTCGGGTGGATGTCACGAACAGCAACAGAAGCAAACTACATATTGAATACCAAAAAAATACTATTTAATATGTAATCCATAAATAAATTAATTAATTGTGTACATCTTCTCAACACTATATACAAGGCTAATTCATTAATCATTAAGTTTCTTTCTTGCTCCCAGTAGATTATTTTTCAATTTGTTCTAATTCCATAACATCATCATCACATTCTTTGTCATCTTCATTTGGAACCAACAAATTCTGAATTTTCACCACTTTGAGTGGAGGTTCAGATTTTAGAGTTACTCCATTACTTTCTTTAATAATTGGAACTTCTTCAATGTGACCTTCTTTCTTTATAATCTGTTGGGCTGGTTGTTGGACAATACTTTCTCCATTTGCTCTACCATGTAAATCACAGTCATAACATTCACAATCTTCAGGAGTGCATCCACATTCATGGTAGTTTGCTGCTTCCATATCAACATCCTGCAATGCTGATTTCGATTCTGATTGCTGAACTGGGATTGAATTTTCTTTAGTCAAATCTTTCATATTTTCATCACGCGTTTTCTCCTGTAGTTCAACATTCTTTAATTGCTCTTCAATGGAAACTTCTAGTCTTTCAGCTTGTTCAACTTTGCGTATTTCTTTTTCCAATTGTTCATTAACAATTTCTTCTAGTAAAACTTGTGCAGATGTTGGTGGTGTAGAGATCGTATGCGTAGCACTATTTGCCAGAGAAGTATTATCACTTGATTCATTAATGCCATCTATATTATTGATTGGCTCTGCACTCAATTCTTTTTGTATTTGTTCATTTAATGTCTCCTCTAAATTGTGTTCCTGAGACAATTCTCTAGCCGACTGTTGTTGAGAACCAATGAGTTGTTGCTGTAGTTGATCATGAATTATTTGCTCCAAACTTTGTTGTTCTTGTTGTTTCGATTCTCTCTCATCATCACTTAACATATTAACATCGCTTGAAGACACACTTGGAGGTTTTAAGTTAATATCACCAGCAATGCTGTCTGGATAACTATCTGGGATACTTGGTGGATTTCTTGTAGTGCTACCACAACAACTTGATACTTTAGAGTTTGATGACTCACTTTGTGTTTTCTCAGGGTCTGTTGAAGTTTGTTCGTCTGTGGAATCCTTATTGATAGTGTCACTACTAGAACCATCTCCAGTGGTTGCAACATCGACATCAGTAGTAGTACCAGCACCACCGCCGCAACAACTTGAAACAGCAGTCTTTGAAGCAGAATTTTTATCATTAGCTTCATTATCATCACCACCTTCTAAGTCCAATGGGTCTTCACAAACACGAACACCATCACTTTCCCTGATACCATTTGTAATGCCGTGTGTCGCACAGTTGTAACAACAACAGTTATCAGGCTCACAGAAGCATTCATCCTCAAGCAGCTCTTGTAACAACACTTCATCAATAGTTTCAAAGTTGATCAAGTTGAAATCCACATTGTTGTTTGTTTGTAAGGAAGAATATGCTTCTCTTTCAGAAGCTGGAGTAGAGGCAGTGGAAGAATCCAAAATACCATATTCTCTAAGTTCTTCATTGGTTCTGTGGATAAGACAACCTGGACAGTTACAACCTGGACCACAATTACACTCATCAGTACACCCATCTGAGATAAGCACGTCGTACAACTTTTGTTCAATGTGTGCTTGAACAGTTGTAGTTTGTGGAGCTTGTTGGTTATCCTTGTCAACAAATTGTTGAGTGGAGGTATTATTCATATTGTCATTATCATTAGTAGTAATACCTTGATCAAATGAAGTGATTGTTCTTTCAATGTCAGCCACAGAAGGTTGTCTTTGTGGTATTAGTGGACCAGGAGGTTGTTGCTGAGGTGGAAGAGGCAATAATGTAGATTGAGAGGCATAGGCCAAGTCTCTTGGAAGTTGTGAATAAGTATGCAAATAATCGTGTAGATGAGGCAGTTCTGAAGATTTTGGTATTGTTGGGATTTGTAAAGCTGGGTCAATTCTCGGTATGATTTGTGAAGGCATAGTATGAAGGGTAGCGCCTGGTGGCAGGATAACAGATGTTCCTGGAGGTAAACCAGAATACTGAATTCCAGAAGTAGAATCAGTGCTAGCTGTTAAAACAGTAGGAGGAGGTGAAAACATTGGTCTTGCTGGAGGAATGTTATAACTAAACTCACTTAGTTGCATGGTTTTAATTAGTTTTGGATGTGTTGGATAGCCATTTGCACCATTAATAGCAGCGACTAAAGCAGGAGGTGGATGACAAGAACGGCCTCTAATATGCTTCTGTTTCTTCTTTTTACCACCACAACAGGAACCACCATTAACTGCTTGTACTCCTGTATCCATAGGATTGTTGATATTGAAGTTTGACTGTTGCATTGCCTGCTCACTATAAGGCCCAACAAAATCAACATTACCATCAACGATATCAACAAACTGTCTCTTGGAGGCTCTCAGCATGATAACACCCGTCTTTTTTGTACATTTTGAAGCTGGTGATGAACAGCAGTCACTTGAAGATGAGCTGCTGGAGTTTTCAACCTTTTCAACTTTTTCATCAACTTTTTCACTATTGACTCCGGTGGATGATGACGACTGGTTAAAGTCGCTTAACAGCTTAGCAGTAACTTGATCACTATCTTCATGGGATGTTATTGTAGCAGAAGAAGAAGGAGCACCACCACAACAGCTCTTTACTGGTGTGGATTCTTTAACTGTAATATTGATAGGTTTCCCAGTAGTAATAGCAGCAGCACCTCCACAGCAAGATTTCTTAGTCTCTTCCTCTTCAACTTTGATTTTTGTTGTAAACAACGCCTTGTTTTCGTTGACTTGGGTGCCAGTTGTTAATGTAGATGGAGCTGTTGGTGTTGATGGAGATGGAGCACCATTCGATGAATCATTCTTCTTTGCACAGCAGCCAGAACACCCAGGTTTGATTGGACTGGAGGCCTTGTCGTCTGTTTGTTTCTTAACGGGAGACTCCTTCCTGTTCTTTCTCTTTGCCGCCGACGAGGCTCTTGTAGGGTCCTTCTTCTGGTCAAACTGCTCAGGGGTGAGCTCTTTATGGATAACCAGCTCAGACTCTGTGACTGCGATACGGTGGCCCGCGTTCAGGGCAGGCCGCCCTCTGCTTCTCACTTGGACCAGGGGTCTGTTTGAGTGTTTGCAGGTGGAGGACCTGTGCCCTCTGATGCACTGGACACAGGCGTACTTCTCACCGTCCACGAGGATCATTGTTCAAGCGCTGTTGTTCTCTTGCTCAGGCTCTTGGTGGTGGTGTTGGTGTAACACAGTGCAATTCTACATTTGGTGTATTATTCTCTTGCAAAGGGCTCAATGTGGTAAATCACTGGCATGAGCAAATATTTCCCCTTTCAATTAAAGGTACATCAAAATCTACAAAAAAATGCACAACCGCAGAGAATCGAGATGCGCTGTGCAAAGAGATGCCCAATAGGGTCTGGTGCTTCCAGTATTCCAGTGCACCTGAGTAGAAGGATTTGTGTGGTTTACTCCCAGCACCTCTAGTTGTACCTTTCCTTGACTTTCCTCTTCATTTCTGCTACATTCCTGACTGTTTCCCTTTGCGGTAGTGGTGATCCTGTGATTCTGGAGAAGAAAATTGAGCAGAGTCATAATTGCATCATTTAAAAAAAAAATCGAGATTCAGTTTAGTGGCTGCTTTAACAATATATTTTATAACTATTGATAAACACTATTCTAGTAATCAGAGGATTAATAGTGCCATCATGGAGAAGCAGAAAGAGTCCTTAGAGTTCACAAACTCTCTAGAAGACACCAAGGAGGATTTCAGAGTGTTTAGATTCTTATCTAAATGGTCCAAAAAACTAGATGCTCTAGGTGTCGAAACTAGAGGAATCGAGCGTATCCAGCCGTACGAAAGATCATCAAACAAATGGCAACAATTCAGATCCGTCATGGGGTTCTGGATCTCAGCCTCTGGTGGATTGTCCTCAATGTCGACCTTCATCCTTGGGTCCACAGTTTTCGAGTTGACGTTCAGACAGGCCTTGACCTCTGGTCTTATCGCCATGACCATTGGGTGCGGTGTCGCTGCATACTGCTCCTTGATGGGGCCTCCTTCCGGGTGTAGACAAATGGTCACTGCTAGATACTTGTTTGGGTGGTGGTTTGTTAAATTCGTTGCCTTGATTAGTTGCTTGGGTGTTGTCGGTTGGTCTGTTACTAATTGTGTTGTTGGTGGTCAAATCCTTGCTTCAATTTCCGATGGGAAAGTTCCACTAGTTGTTGGGATTATCATCGTTGCTATCATCAGTTTCCTAGTGTCAATCTTTGGTATCAAACAATTATTAAGAGTTGAGAAAATCATTTCAATCCCGGTGTTTTTGGCCTTCATGTTATTGTACATTAGTTCTTCAAACAAGTACCATTTACTAGACACTTATGACAACTCTGAGGTTGCGTCTTTGACTTTAAAGGGTAACTATTTGTCTTACTTCTCATTAGCATATGCCGTGACCTCTACTTGGGGGTCCATCGCATCAGATTATTACATTTTATTCCCAGAATCAACACCTTCATACCAAATCTTTGCATTGACCTTTTTTGGTATCACTCTTCCAACCTGTTTTGTTGGTGTCCTAGGTGCATGTCTATCCACACTAGCAATGGTTGATGAAGGCTACATTAATGCATATGCTAAATATGGTATGGGTGGGTTGCTACACCAAGGTTACAGCCGTTGGAATGGGTTTGGTAAGTTTTTGGCTGTTGTTTTGCTATTGTCTCTAATTGCAAATAACATCATCAACACATATTCTGCAGCCTTTTCTCTACAATTGTCTGGTGCATGGTTGGCCAAGATTCCAAGATGGATGTGGGCCATCATTGTTACTGCTGTGTATTTGGTTGCTGCTCTAGTTGGTAGAGAACATTTCAGTACCATCTTGGGTAATTTCTTGCCAATGATTGGGTATTGGATCTCCATGTATTTCATCATGCTACTAGAGGAGAATTTGATCTTTAGAAGATTCTTTTTAAAATTATATACAAAAGAGTTCCCAAGTGATGGTTCAGATAATGAAAATGAATTGATCAATGAACCAGGAACATCATCTTTCCATGAAAAATTGATCCCAGCTTCACTGAGAGGTAAGAAGCAAAATTACAATTGGAATGCTTGGAACAATTATGGTGTTTTAACTCATGGATACGCTGCAATTTTTGCTTTTGGCTGTGGTGTTGCTGGTGTTGTTGTTGGTATGGCACAAGTTTACTACATCGGTGCTGTTGCAAAGCATCTTGGTGAATTTGGTGGTGATATTGCCATGTGGTTATCCATGGGTATCAGTGGTGTCATGTACCCACTTGCGAGATATATCGAATTAAAGATTTGTGGTCGTTAGATATTCTTTCACTGTTTTTTTTATATGATATGGTATATGTTCGTTATGTTACACTCATTTGCAGCTTTCTTCTACAACTTTATAGTGTGATGTATTATGTAGCTAGATGTAGAGCCTTAATATTGATAACCCATTGATTAGAACCAAGGAAGTTCAGCAACAATAATATCGTCACTCACTGCTCAGCCTAATGAGTCGCTTATGTATAACTTGTTTAGAAGGTTCTAAGCCTCAGATTAGACCCTATTAGGACCATTGTAGTCCCAGTTCTGCACTATAAAGGTTCTATATGCAGTTCTGCGTAGTCTGATTGGGACTATTATGCATGAATTTGGACTAGCGCTTCTGGCCAGCGCATGGCCGAGTTGAGCCAACGCTTAGCCAAGTCTCGGCCAGGCCTAGAATCTCGGATTGCCCTCATACAGAAAAACAAGAAGTCAGAACAACAAAAGTGATTGTGGAAAAAAGCAAGAAAATTTAAAATATAGAAATCTTCAACAGTTTGATTGAATCTTGTTTTGTTCATGTTTATGTTTTGAACAGAAGAGCAGATAGGAATCCATTGGTGTCAGCAGCTGGCTTTTTATACCCCATTTAATTGTATTGCGTCTATTCTATATTCATTCATCCATTCCTTACATATACCCAGCTACTACTAGAAAATTTGAAGATTGCTACTCCACCGCCTACTTACAATTCATTCCTGAACAATTATTATGCCCAACTACGCAGTGGTTGACCAACTGATTGATGCTATCCGCTCACAAGATTCCACAGCAAAGAAAGAGGCACTATCACAGCTCAGTGTACTATCAAAGGATGTTGAGTTTTTGAACAACGTTGATAAACCCATACTGAACAAGATTATATTGGTGTTTACCCAATTGCAAGATTTAGAAGAGAAACTAATAATAACGTCTCTACTATGCAATATATTATTTATGAATGATGGTTTACGCGATGGAACATCACATCAAACACAAGATTCCGTCAATATCGCTTATGATTCTATGCTTCCAACTCTTGTTTGTTTGCTAAACTCGGTTGGTGAGCGTGAGATTTATACAGAGAGTCAATACCAATCATACTTGCCAATATTTAGACTATACTTCCTTCTAACATACAACAAACAGCTTCTCCCGAAATTGAAGGATTCTATGCCAAAAATCACTGGGAAACTATTGAATTTTGTGTCGTTGTGTGATTTGTCAACACAGTCCTTAAATAAGGTTATCATTGAGATTTTGAAAATTATGTACTCATACATCCATCAACAAGGGGACACAACTGGTTTGGATTCCGCCTACGTCTTGAGTTGCAACAAGTTTAATTTATTATATGGGTCTGTTGAGAAATCATTAACCCATAAAGAGTATGATGAAATACTTCATCATTTCGGTAACATTTTGGTTTCAATCTCACCAGAGATTTCCAAAAACTACATGCTAAATAAAATGACTTTTGCCATGAATGAGGTGAGGTTCTTAAACAAATTGAAACCAGAAGCTGCTAATCAGGTTATACCAACTTCAAACTTGCTGGTTTTAAATGTGCTAATAAGTATTGATTCCGCGGAAGAAGCACAGATTGCTGCACAAGCTGGTTCAAACATGGGAAATACAACTGTTTCTTCTTACGTTAAACAAAACTTGAACATTCAGCATTTAAATACCTTGGGTTGCATTGATCCAAATTTGCCTATTGTGATTAGTGAATTACAAAAAAAGTTTGACGAAGAAGAGAGCAGCAGCAACAGTGCCTCTCAAAAGATTACAGAGTTGTCAAATATTACAAACATTACAGCTAATTTAAATACTACCGCTTCCGCAGAAGACAAGTCTATTGATGATATGACTGAGGAGGAAAAGGAGAAGGAACTGGATAAGATTAATGATTTATTTGACAAGATTGAAAAGAATGGTGTGTTCAAAATAAAGACTGAACTACATAACCAGAACTAAATTAAGCTGAGAGAAAAAATTAATTACAAAGTTCTTTCTATGTGTTAATAACATACTCCAATAACATATTCTAATAACATATTCAAATACCATATACCATAATGCTAATAGCTAATAATCAGTCCTGTTGTAGACAGTAGTTCCCCTATTCCCTCTCTCATGCATTTAGAGTCATATTAATGCATTTTCCCATTATCTTGATGTGTATTGCGCTGCGACAGAAGAAGCGTCGATTTTGGGCCTTTTCCGCTGTAGCGTCATGCCGGTATCGCAGCTCGCTACAACAATAAAACAGGTAGAAGACACGGGGAAACTCTTTTTAAATCAGATTGAAAGAGATCTATTATGTTATCATATGTATATATATCACCACTTAACACAACAATCCCCAATTCATCACCATTTTAACAGACAAATAACCATGTTTCCATCATTCCTTACAAAAGCGCAGCCTCTGATTGGCTGAGCGGGCTCATCAAAGCGGCCACACCGGTACAGGACCGGAAAGCGGAGAAAGAAATTCTCAGCGATGATGGGCAAACCACTTTGAACTTTGAAGTTTGTGATGATTCACTTCTTTCTTTTAAAACCAACTATTCTCCCTTCACAACTGAACACTTGTTTATTCATCAAGCACATAGAGAGAATAATGACTGCTTCTGAATTTCAACCAAAAACTCTATATGACAAGGTTTTTGAAGACCACATTGTCCACAAGGATGAATCTGGTTCTTACTTGCTATATATCGACAGACATTTAGTCCATGAAGTTACTTCTCCACAAGCTTTTGAAGGTTTGAAGAACGCTGGTAGACCAGTCAGAAGAATTGATTGTACTCTGGCCACTGTCGATCACAACATTCCAACTGAATCAAGAGCCAACTTTGTTTCCACTGCTTCTTTTATTAAGCAACAAGATTCAAGACTACAAGTTGAAACTTTAGAACAAAACGTTAAGGACTTTGGTGTCACCTTTTTTGGTATGACTGATGACAGACAAGGTATTGTCCACATCATTGGTCCAGAACAAGGTTTCACCTTGCCAGGTACCACTGTTGTTTGTGGTGATTCCCACACTTCTACCCATGGTGCCTTTGGTTCCTTGGCTTTTGGTATTGGTACCTCTGAAGTTGAACATGTCTTAGCCACCCAAACCATCATCCAAGCCAAATCAAAGAACATGAGAATTTTCCTAGATGGTGACTTGAACCCAGGTATCACCTCCAAGGATCTTGTTCTACACGTTATTGGTGTCATTGGTACTGCCGGTGGTACTGGGTGTGTCATTGAATTCGCCGGTAAGGCTATTGAAAACTTGAGTATGGAAGCTAGAATGTCCATCTGTAACATGGCCATCGAAGGTGGTGCTCGTGCTGGTATGATCAAGCCAGATCAAACCACTTTTGACTACATCAAGGGCCGTCCTTTGGCTCCAAGCGGTGCTGAATGGGACAAGGCTGTTGCCTACTGGAAGACTCTACACACTGATGAAGGTGCCCACTTTGATTACGATATCACTATTAAGGCTTCTGATATTGTCCCAACTATCACATGGGGTAACTCTCCACAAGATGCTTTGCCAATCACTGGTGCTGTTCCAGATCCATCAAAGGTTGAAGATCCAATTAAGAAGTCTGGTATGGAAAGAGCTTTGAAATACATGGGTCTAAAACCAAACACTCCTCTAAAAGATATCCCTGTTGACAAAGTTTTCATTGGTTCTTGTACCAATGCCCGTATTGAAGATTTAAGAGCTGCTGCTAGAGTTGCCAAAGGTCACAAGAAGGCTGCTAATGTTAAGCGTGTTCTAGTTGTCCCAGGTTCCGGTCTAGTGAAGAAACAAGCTGAAAAGGAAGGTTTACACAAGATCTTTTTGGCTGCTGATTTTGAATGGAGAGAAGCTGGTTGTTCCATGTGTTTGGGTATGAACCCAGATATCTTGGATCCAGAAGAACGTTGTGCTTCCACTTCCAACAGAAACTTTGAAGGTCGTCAAGGTGCTATGTCCCGTACCCATTTGATGTCTCCAGCCATGGCCGCTGCTGCTGGTATTGCTGGTCATTTCTTTGATATCAGAGAATTCCAATACGTTGATTCAGATGAACCAAAGATCTCTATTGAACAAGAATTGGAAGACAAGGCTCTACAAGATGCAGTTTACGAACATGAAAAGGAACCATTGTCTCCAGGTGAAACAGAAGAAGAAAAGAAGGCTGATGAGCTAGATGACATTCCAGCTGCTGACCACACTGTTTCTGAAACCCCAGAAAAGACTGACAAACCAGCTGCCGCTGCTGGTTCCGCTTCCAATGCATTCACCACTTTGACTGGTATTGCTGCTCCATTAGACAAGGCCAACGTTGATACTGATGCTATCATTCCAAAACAATTCTTGAAGACCATTAAGAGAACTGGTTTGAAGAATGGTTTGTTTTACGAATTGCGTTTCGAAAAGGGTGCAGATGGTAAGGATAAGGAAACTGATTTCGTCTTGAACGTTGAGCCATATAGATCTGCTGAAATCTTGGTTGTCTCTGGTGATAACTTTGGTTGTGGTTCTTCAAGAGAACACGCCCCATGGGCTCTAAAGGATTTCGGTATCAAGTCCATCATTGCCCCATCCTTTGCTGATATTTTCTACAACAACTCTTTCAAGAACTTTATCTTGCCAATCAAGGTTCCAAAGGATGTTATTGTTGCCAAGTTGTCACCAGAAGCAAAGGCTGGTAAGAAGTTGACCATTGATTTGCCAAACCAACAAATTTTGTCTCAAGATGGTGAAGTTTTGGTTGAACACTTCGATGTTGAACCATTCAGAAAGCACTGTTTGATCAATGGTTTGGATGATATTGGTTTGACATTACAAAAGGAAGAATTCATCTTGAAGTATGAAGCCATGAGAAGAGACAGATTCTCTTTCTTGGAAGGTGGTTCCAGATTGGTTAAGCCAATCAAGGGTACCAAGCCAAGTAAGTTTGGTGTTAGAGCTCAAGAATGGTGATTAGTTTTTGATGAATACGAATCTGGTATTATATTTATTAAAAGAGTTTATTATTTATTATAATTTCTTTGTTCATTTTACGTTTGGTTGTGCTTTTTATTTTTTACATATATCTCATGTGGTTTATCATGACATAGAATTTAATCATATACAAGTATATTTTTTAATTATAATCATGGATTGTAGTAGTACAGATCATTATACATGAAGTAAATGTTAGATGCAATTAATGGGTATATGATATAACTAATGTTCATATGAATATTAATATGGATGAATGTTTTCAGTGCAAGTTCTCAATGATCAAATCTCTATTATCTGGTGTGTTTGAAATTGTGAACCCATTCTCATTGGCAAGATGCAACAAACAGATGAAACAAAAACTTGTAGACAAATCACTTCTAGTCTGTGGATCATACTTAGACTCTAACCCTTGAACAACATCACTAAATTTGAATTGTTCTTCTGATTGTTGAGCAGCAGCAACTTGTTGTTGTGTCAAAGAATCTCTAGTGCTTTTTTCTTGCTTAATAGTAGACCACAAGTTATCTTTTAACAGCTTGACATCAACTTTCTTAGCCACTCTAGCAAAATTAATTGGTTGTTGGGAGCCAGAAACAGACTTGGCCATGGTTTGTGAGCTCACCTGTTGAGATGGTGTCATATCGGGAATATTCGAATTAGAGACATGATCATCACCATCGTCATTGAAGAAATCAAGTTCAAAATCACCATTATCAACACCAGCATGAATTGATTGGTTATTTTCATTAATAGCACTCAAGTTTGCGGCATATAATGTTTCATCGATTGGTCTTTCAGGATCCTCTATCTTATTAAATGCACTGTTAATCAAAGTTTCCTTTGTGAACAAATTGATGAAATTCTTTGTTGTGAAATGACGATCATCTGGCAAAACAAATTTAGTACTAGAAATCCATTGTGTTCTTGGTAATGTGATTGATGTTGTTCCTTCAGCGAAAATTTCTTCTTCATTGGGGAAGTCATCAGAAAGAAAATCAATTGTGAAATGTTCTTTTATTAATTTCTTCTTTGGTTCATTTGGAAGAATATTTTCTGAATTACCATCACCAGAATGTTCAGTTTCTTCTGGTATCTGTGATAGTTTGTTAACAGCTCTATATGATGTTTTAAGTTTTTGCACTTTCCAATGTTCAGGACCTGCCCATGTCTTCCTCTGATGTTCATCAAAGTATGCTAATAAGTCTTCATCTGGAATGTTTAAAATAGATTCTGATGGATCTTGATCAAGGTCATCGCCATCATTGTTGTCGGTGTTTGCATTAAACGTTTTCTCTTCATTGAACAATGAACGCATTGTCATACCGTAATCATCAGCTTCGTCTTCAGCAAAATCATCAAAGAAAATAGAACTCTTATTCCCTGGGTATCTCAAACCGTTTTGATTGT
This sequence comes from Liangdongia berthetii, assembly GCA_030564525.1. NCBI lineage: Eukaryota > Fungi > Ascomycota > Saccharomycetes > Phaffomycetales > Wickerhamomycetaceae > Liangdongia > Liangdongia berthetii. The sequence goes on along the minus strand of JAJLVX010000038.1, from coordinate 219 downwards.
TTATAATGGTACTATTGAAACTCAAACCTCCACCAACATCTTCAAACGCATAATCATCACCGGGCGAGTCAAATGAAATGTGGTTTTCATATATATCTGGTTCTTCTTGTAAAAGTTGAACATTTTCTAGGCCTTTGAGTAATTCTGTTGATGATTGCTTCTGTGATAAAACTGCCTTCAATTCTGTTATAGATGGGCATGCTGTTGAAGAATTGATAT
>JAJLVX010000037.1:0-52110 GCA_030564525.1 Liangdongia berthetii | reverse complement strand
GCAGGTGCTATCATTGGCAAAGGTGGATCCAATTACAATCATTTTGTATTGTATGCTTCCATATTGGCTTTTGTTAGTAGTGTTTGTTGGTTGATTGCTAGATTCTTTGTTGCAAAGTCTTTCATGATCAATAAGAAGGTTTAAATATGATCATCAGAAAGCAAATGTATAGTATGAAGAGGCTTGTGAAGTAATAATGAGGTAATTTAATAGGGAATAATATTATAATTTTAATTTGTAAATCCTACTGTAGATTGATCGAAAACATTAAAAATATATTTATATAAGACTTATGGAAATTTAGGAAACATATATGATAAAATAAATGAGGACAAACACGAATTACTAATGCTTTGCAATGGATCCCCTTGAAGTAGAATCTGGTGTTTCATTAACTGCTTCAACTCCTTCTAGAGTTAAAATATCAGATTTTTCTGGATCATCAGAATTAAACTCAGAAGTAACCTTTTGTTTATTTTCTTTTACTTGCAGGTATCTTATAGAAACAGCGGTGAGCAAACTAACAATAGAAGTTGCAATCATAGCCCAAGAACCCTTTTTCATCTCAGGAACAGTTTCTGTGTTATATAAGATAATAGACCACCAAGCATTAACAGCACCACTGAACATATTCATTGAAGCCAAAACAATAGCTCTTTCTTGTAAATCTGATTGACAGACCAAATTTGCCCAGGCAAAAAACGTAGCTTGACCAGCATAGCATACACCACCCAAAATTTGTGCCACAAACATGGCAGCAGCAGAGTATGGTTTTGCAAGAATGATAATGGCAACAATAATCATGATTATAGGCATTACAACACCAACATGCCAATGGTTCTTACCTCCTGTATGATCAACATACAAAGCAGCAACAAAAGTTGCAACAATACCAACACCTAGGGTGCACATTGGGTAATGGTTTCTATCAGCAACAGAGTATTTGAAATGTTGTAACCAAATAGAGAACAGACCATTGGTTGCATAAGATTCACCTTCACCGGTCCAGACCCATAAGAAACTGAACAAGTACCAATGCCAGCGGCCACAAACTCTTTTGATAACGGACCAATCCAATTTTGTCTGTTGTTTTGGCTTTTGGATTCTACTTTTTGCCAACTCAATTTCCTCAGCTGTAAAGATAAAGTTTGGCTTACATGTATCTGGTGTTGCAGGGAATAGTAAAAACCCATAAATGACAACAACAACAGTGATGACAAAATCAATAATAAATAACCATCTCCAACCAGCTATACCTTGCAAACCATTCATGTTTTTGAAGATAGCAGCTTGCATAAACCCAGAAAACAAGGAACCAATCAAACCAGAAGCAGTGAAAACAGCAGATCTTTTTGTCAACTCTGAAGTTGTAACCTTACCTGTGACAGGGTCCAACGTATCTTGAGAATTATACCAAGAGCCAAGAATCAAATGACCCCCACTAAAAGTACAAGCTTCAAATATTGCTTGGAAAAATCTTAGGACATATAATTGGTTTGCTGAGTGGACTTTGTACATCCCCAAAGTCAATAATCCCCATGCAAAAGTACAGAAACACATCCAGTAACGAGGTTGAATCTTAATCAAAGCAATATTATGAGGAACCATCGAGACAATGTAACCAACTTGGAACACAGTGTTGATAATATTATATTCATTACCATGCATTTTTAAGTCCTCTTTCATACCAGAAACATAAGCTATGATAATATGTTAGTTTGTTTAATCAAAAGAAGAGTATAAAATCGAGAAATAGGCATACCATTTGTGATGTTTGTTCTGTCCAAGTAATTGACCCAATACATTAAACAGACAAAACTTAGAACAAAACAATCAATTTTGAACAATAGTTTTGCTTCTTTTGGATCTGAGGGAGGTTTTCCCCATAGGAAAGCTTTGACTTTCTTCGGACCAGCTAATAGATCAACCATTGTAAAGCAAAGTGTATTATTCAGATTTGGTTGAAGTTGTTTGAATCACCAAGTATTTTGTAATTTTGTTTTGGTTGCTGTCGTTATCGATCAAAAGTTGCACATTGAGTATCATAGCTTTATATATAGTTCAGCTAAATTATGCAAAACATTAAAAACAGCATTGATAGAACCACCACTTTGGTAATCGCTCGATTGTGTTTCTCACCACTTTGAACAAACAGTTGATTGATACCAAGCACTGGTTAGTAGTTACTGTAAGAGTAATTGTGTCAAAAGTGAGTGGGTGTGCTTTATCAGATCATCAAGCGGACGTCGCTTTCCTTCAGTTCCTGGGAGCTAGACTTGTTAATACAAGGAATTAGACTATTCAAGACTAAACAGATGGCCAGAGACACCTTGAGGCCATACAATTCAATCATCTACTATCACCCAGTATTAAAGATTGTGGTTTGGGACACATACATGATCCGGTAGATGTGCGCATACCACCTCGCATTTTTGACTATAAGCGACCATCAACAATTAAAGATAATTGGATGAATGTGAGTATTAGAAAGTGTTTAAACACAGGAAAACAGGGTATTGGTCATTGACATTGAGGTACTGCATGTTTACCATATACAAATTTAGCTTACAACCATACAATTTTTAGTTTGAGTAATGCACACTGTTCTTCAGGGGTCACTGGTGAGCTTCAGCCTTCTGAATATGCACCACTTTCCTATTCTGCTTATCAGTCGGTCGAATATAACCAAGTCTCAAAAGTCCCACCAAGATATTACCTATTGTTTACAGATCTGAGCTCTATTACCGGTATTAGTTATAAAATACTCTCAAATCAGGAAAGGTGATAGGGGGAACTCGCTTTCCTCTCCTGGTTGTGTCAATTCATCTATGATATGATATGGGTTGTGAGGGTTACAAAGATCACTTATAAAGGAAAGGGTATATGGTCTGTTCAAAATTTGACACTAAACTACGAATCCAAAAATTATAATGACAACTTCCACATACAAAGAGATTGCTGCCAAGAAGAAGGCACAAAGAGATTCCTTATTTAAGAAGGAATGGTTGATTCCACAGGACAAACTACCATCATCCGAAGTTAAAGATGTCTTGAAATATCCAGTTGAGTCTGGGTTCCTGAGCACCAAAGAAATTGAAATCACCGAATCCAATGCTCTAACAATTCTGAAAAACATCAAGGATAAAACATGGACTGCTTATGAAGTCACCAGTGCTTTTGGTCATAGAGCTACTATTGCCCATCAATTGGTTAATTGTTTGACTGAAGTATTCTTTGACGAAGGTTTACAAATGGCTAAAGAATTGGATGAATATTATGAAAAAACTGGGAAGTTGAAAGGTCCATTACATGGATTACCAATATCTTTAAAGGATAATTTGAATGTGAAAGGTCAACCAACTTCCATTGGGTTTGTTGGATTTGCATTCAACCCAGAAAAGTTTGATTTTGATTCCGTTATTGTTGGTATGTTTCGTGAAATGGGTGCAACTTTTTCCTTCAAAACCAATGTTCCTGTTGCAATGATGATGCCAGAATCAATCAATTTTATATATGGTAATACTGTTAACCCATTGAATAGAGATTTGACATCTGGTGGTTCAAGTGGTGGTGAAAGTGCTCTATTAGCTTTGAAAGGTGCCCCAATTGGTATTGGGAGTGATATTGGTGGTAGTTTGAGAATTCCAGCATCCTTCCAAAATTTGTTCACTTTAAGACCAAGTTTTGGTAGATTTCCAACTTATGGTGCAAGATCTGGGTTGCCAGGATTGGAAAGTGTCAATTCTGTTAATGGTCCTATTTCTACATCTCTGGATTCTTTAGAGTACTATTGCCAAACCATTGTTGCTGGTAAACCATGGTTAAAAGATGGGAAATGTATTGAAATGCCATGGAGAGAGGTTGAACTACCAAAGAAGCTCAAATTTGCAGTTTGTTATGATGATGGTGTTATAAAGCCAACTCCACCTGTTCTAAGAGGTTTGAAATCTGTTGTCAATGCATTGGAAGCTCAAGGTCATGAAATTATTGAATGGGACCCAAAGGATCATGAAAGATTGGGCAATATCATTACAGAGTTTTTTTTGAGTGATGGTGGTGTTCATTGTAAAGAATATGCCAACTTAACTGGGGAACCTTTTTTCCCATATATGGAAATGTATAACACCACAAAGGAAATGGGCGTTTCCAAGTTGTGGGATTTGCAAGCTGAAAGAACTAGCTTGATGAAGGCATATCTGGAACGTTGGAATGACACTGCTTCCAAAACATCGGATGGAGAGCCAATTGATGCCATTTTAATACCAACAACTCCATATGCTACTGCACCAAATGGTAAATTTAAATATGTTGGCTATACATCTGTTTATAATGCTGTTGATTACTCTGTTGGTATTGTTCCAGTCACTAGAGCAGACAAAACTATCGACATCATGGATGACTCATATGTTGCAAGAAATGACCTTGAAAAGGAATGCTTTGCTGATTATGATCCTGTTGAGAATCATGGAGGTGCTGTTGCAATTCAAGTTGTTGGAAGAAGATTGCAAGATGAAAAGGTTGTTAAAATGATGAGAGTTGTTTCTAAGGCTGCCGGTACTGAAAACTATTGGAATTCTAAATAGATTATAGACTTATAAGTTATCAAACATTAAACAAGTTGGTAACTACTATATGATATATAGTGACAAAGGTTATAGATAAATACTTCAAACTTCAAACATATGTTGTAGAATATTACTAGTAAATCACGTGACTATTTTTCCAAACGAGTCTAGTCCGTTTAATTATAATCCATTTTTAATTATCAAAAATGGCACCGTTTTACTACACTAATAAACCATAAGTAATGGTGATCCAAATGGAAAGAAGTAACCAAACTCTTCTATGATTCCACAATTACTTAATCTCGTTGTTATCGAAAAAGTTTCCCTTTTCGGAAATAAAATCGTAGATTTGTTCAATCCCTTAAAAAGTTATGAGTCAGTGTTGTTATACAACTATCGATAGCAAGATTATTAAAATATTTTAATCTCCAGAAGAACCAAGAGTCTCACTCATTGACTCACACTGGTGCATTCATACTTAGCAATTATCAATCACATTGTTTACCCATATGAGTCACAGCGACATATAAACACAACTACACTGATACTCGGCACTATTCAACACAGCACTCATTTGATAACCAGAACAGCTACTACAAATTAAGAGCATCACAATGACAACCACTCCTGTAACACCAGTCACTTTTGGTAAGCCTGTCAAAGAGAAGTACTTCACTGGGTTTGGTAAAGGTGTTCTTAATTTGAACCATGGTTCCTATGGTGCTACTACCCCTGAGATATTATACAAAAAGTTTCAATATGGTCAAAAAATTATTGAATTCCCAGACCAGTTCTTTAGAAATGATATTTTTGATGCCACTAAGCAAGCTAGAGAGACTATTGCTGAAGTGGTTCATGCTGATGTGAACAATGTTGTCATTGTATCCAATGCTACAACTGGTGTTAATTGTGTCTTAAGATCATATCCATTTGAGAAAGGTGATATCATTATTTATTTCTCATCTATTTATGGATCTTGTCTGAACACACTAAACTTTTTGAAGAACAACCATGGTATTGAACTTGTTCAAATCGATATTGTGTACCCAATTTCAAATGATGAAATCATTGCCAAGTTTGAAGAAACCGTTTGTGGAATGGTAAAAAGGCCAAAGTTTGCATTTTTTGATGGTGTTTCTTCCACACCAAGTACTCGTTTCCCATGGGAAAGAATGGTCAAATTGTGTCGTGAATTTGATATCCTCTCATTTGTTGATGGTGCTCATTACATTGGTTTGCTGCCATTGAACTTATCTGAAACCAAACCTGACTTCTTTACAAGCAACCTCCACAAATGGTTTTATACGCCAAATTCAGTGGGGTTCTTGTATGTTGATGGAAAGCATCATAAGAAGGTTCATTCATTACCGATCAGTGCTACTTATTACAACAAGCTTGAAGAGGAGGCAAGAAAAGATAAACAAGACACCATATTTAGCGATCAATTCAATTACGTTAGTACCTTGGACTACACCTCAATGCTGACAGTTAAAGATGCAGCGGAATTCCGTAAACAGCTTGGTGGTGAAGATGCCATTATAAACTATAACTTGAAATTGGCCAAAGAAGCAGCAACTTATATTTTGAATAATTGGGAAGGTTCCACCATATTGACAGGTAAAGAAGATTATATTGATACAGCTATGTTCAACATCTCCATTCCAGATTATTACTTTTCAGGGACAAAGTCCTTAAATGATTTGACCAATGCTGCTGCTTTTATTAACGATTTCTTGAGAACTAAGAAAAAAACATATATCCCAGTATTCCTTTATGATGATGCGTTATGGTCAAGATGGTCTTCACAAATATATTTAGAACTTGAGGATTTTGAATGGGGATTGGCCTCTATAAAAGAAGCTGTTGAAAGTTACGAAAAATCACAAAGAGAGTCAGTTCACTAATGGAATGCTAAAATTATAGTCAACTAGATATTGTTCTTATATAATAAATATAGATATAACTAAATATAATGCAGTAAATACCCAGTAGGGCAAATTTAAAACAAGTTATAACCAGTAGTCATTGATGATTTAATGATCATCATGTTCATACTGATGATATTGTATATTGCATTCATACAAAGGGTCTGAGACCCATAATCAAGATAATCACAGATATCAATTTTAAAAGATATGAAAATTCCTACAATCAAACCAGTCGAGATATCAAGATAATAGATTCAAGATAAGCAGCTTGTCATGATAAGTTATTTTCACAGACTGATCGTTTTCTTTTTAATGTCGTCAAATCCTGTGACTGAAGGGTCAACTGTTGATCCAAAATTTCAATCATAATGAAGAGACGACAGAGTGTAATAATATACAATCGCTGTACAGTGTAATTGTAGTGAAACTATCAGTAAAATTGTAATAGATATATAATATTCATTAGAAAAGAACCACATCTGGGGTATCGTCAACATCCTCCAAAATGGTATTGACATCGAGCTTGATGTTCATTTCAAAAGTCTCTCGCAACAAAACAAATTGTTCCTGACTCTTAAAGAATTCATCGTTATATTCTGTTTTGATTGGGAATTTTGTAATCACCAAACAATTGGAAGCATCCTTTTCTTTCTCCAAGAAGAAAACTATCTGCTTGATCTTTGCAACACAAAGATTTGATATATCAATTATTGTGTTATTAACATTTGCAAAACTCAAAGTTTCCAACTCTGGGAAAACACAATCTTGAAGAATACAAACACAGTCGTTCGTTATTGGGTCAGTAACAGTGATTGATAATGTCTTTATTCCAGGTAATGTGATATCTTTGATAGAAAGCATATGCTTCATATCAGTGAACTTTAGTGAAACGTCTGAAACATGAGGATGTTCAGCTAACCAATCCCAAATATTTGTTGAAATACGATCATTCATGTGAAATGTAGCATACAACTGACGAAGATTTGGAACCCACATTTCTGGAAGGTTAGCAAAATCTCCACCACTCTCAAATTGTGGATCTCCAAATGATAATCTGTTTTTAATATTGAATACAAAAGACCTTAGTTCACTCCAATTCCTCATTTTCTCTTTAACAGCTAATAGCGCTTGAGCAGATTCTAATGTCAAAGATCTGGTGTTTGATGTTAATGAATCTATGGTTTCAGCATCAAAAGCTAGAAACAAATTCCCAGAAACCAATAACTCATCAATTGGACCTAATACTCTCAAATGTTTTAAAACCAATATGGATGTGGTTGATGATGTGGATGTGAATGATAATTGGTTAATCTCAGGAAGCAAAACATTTTTCAAGCAACTTAGTGCTTTTTTCTCAAGATGAACTTCAAACACTGTTAAACCTTTTGTAGAGATAACCTCGATATTTTTGCAACAATTCACATCTGATAGTATAAGTTTGTCAAATTTGTATAACTTTGAATCCCAAAATTTCCTAATATTTTCAAGCAAAGCAACTGAATTATTTCTTTCATTCATCAAGAATCTTAAAGCCATTGAATACCTGACATTACAAACTCTATTGGCAACAATGCTTTTGTCAATAATATCCATTTCATTCATGCAAGTGAAATTCTCAATAGTGACATTTGGAGATACTAGCTGAACTCCTTCAGAAACTTTTGGTCTTCTATTACTATTGTTCTTAGCATTGTAATATGCAAGAGTGAAACGTCTGTTTTTATTCGCATCATTATCAAACAATAAACCTGTAACGTTTTTTAACTGGATGAATTCCCAAGGATGCTTTGGTAATTTTGAGAGTTGACAGTCTTGGAATTGTAAAGATGTAAAAATGTTTTCAAAGGTAAATTCTGTTAAATCGTTCATGATTTCACAATGATGTAAATCAACATTTATAAAATTCTTTATTGTGAAAGATCTCACCTTCTTCCAAGGAAACTTTTTGTTGTGGCCAAAGAACTTTTCTAACTCCAAACGAACAGGCACATGAAAGCTATTTAGAGGAAATAATTGGACATTTGCACCTGTTGTGTCGTATTGACTTACATTGATTATAGGTTTTGGGAAAACAACACCACCATTCAATATGATGCTCTTTGTACCAAAATTATTATGTTCCAAAATAGTGGAAGCATAAAGTTCAAACTTTCGAATATTATTAATAAAATAAATCTCACATGAAGATGTTGGTAACGTTGTGGTAATTTGTAGAGAATCATAGTCAAGTTCATAAACAACACATTTTTGGAAAAAAGCATCCGCTGCAAAATTTTGATAGAATTGAAAACAGTCATCATACGCAATAGTGACAATTTGAGACAGCATTGGTTGTAGCTCATTAATGTGAAAAACTAATGTCAAGATATCATTATAATGTAGTTTCTTAATGATCTCCGCCAACACTTCAATTGGCAAGTCGGTGATTTTTAGTGTCATTTTAATGATGATTTGTGTAGGAACAGAATTATTTTACTTTCAAAAAAAGGATTGATTGTGACAGAAGTCATTTACCATCTTTTATAAACAATATAAAATGCCCTCGTATTCTGTTTATTTTACCTTTTTATCTCTGTTAATATATTTGAGATCAATTAACAGAGATATATCTTAGGTGCATCACGTGACATAAAATCATGCACACACATGCACAGATATGCATTTAATAAATCGTGAGAGGAAAGGGTGAAAGTTGAAACTTGATATGACTCAATGGGAAAGATAAAGTTATATTTGTTATGTTTGTTTCATTATGGTACTTTAGACAATTAAATCAGAGATATGATTTATGACATCACTTTTGATGGCACGAATGGGTATACCCATTCTGTTAAAGTTGATAACATACAAAAATTCAACCGAGGTATTCAAATTACAAGTTACCCAATCAAGTAAAGGGTCTCAATGCACAAGACACATGGTCAATGGCCATGGCCAATGATCATTGGTCATTGGTGAATATTTTTCTTTTTGCATTATATTTCAGTGCAGTTTGAAATAATTGTTTATGCAAGTCATATATAAAGCTGCATGCACACGTGTGTTCCTGGAATCCCCTTGTGAAATGTCTTTATCGATGCTCTTTATATCGTTCACAACCCTTGGCACTATAAATAGGGAGAATATATCATTTGATACTAATAATTATTCAATCGTATTATCTTTTTCATCAAGAAAAATGGTTTCTATTTTTACTCTTTCTGTCGTTGCCCCATTTGTTATTGCTGCTGCAAACGCATACAAGGCTGTCCAAGGTCATTATGGTACTTACTCTGTTGTTCCAGGGTTCTTTAAGCAAGATGATAAATCCACTAATGCTACCACATTTGACTATTTAAATGAGAATTTGGGATTACAAGAAAATTATACTTGGCCACAGTTTAAGGAAGCCATTGAAGAGTTGAATGCCAATGCTCCTCTAAACACTTCTTACAAAGTTATCTATTTTGCCAGACATGCAGAGGGTCTGCACAATGTCGTGCAGGCTTATGTCACTGATCCGAAATGGTATTGTTACTATGGTAGAATTTATGGTAATGAAACTTTACAATGGGGTCCAGATTCTCCATTGACTAATAATGGTATTGAATCTGCTCAAAACAACTCTAAACTGATCAAATCTTTGGTTCCAGAAGGATTTCCATTGCCACAATCTTTTTACTCTTCTCCATTCACCAGATGTGCTGACACTTTGGTTCTTACTTGGGGTGATATTGTTTTAAACACTGGTTACGTCACTCCAGTTTTCAAAGAGTCATTAAGAGAAGCTATATCAGGTACTACATGCAACCAAAGAAGAGACAGGGCCTATTTGGCTGCCAGATACACAAACTTTGCCTTTGAAGCCAACTTCATCGATGAAGATGTCTTGTATCAAGATGGTTTACAAGAAACTAATGGTATGCAATACTGGAGAGCCAGACAATTTTTGGATGATGTGTTTAACTCTGATGAAAACACTTTCATCTCTGCCACTGCTCATTCTGCTATTGGTGCTGCTTTCTTGAAGGCTATTGGTCATAGAGAATTTGCATTATCTACTGGTGCCATCATTCCAGTTGTTGTGAAAAGAGTGTCCAGATTGGATTTCAACCCAGTTGATATCTTGAAATTGTCCAATGTTACTGTTGGTACTTCAGATACTTTAACTTCTTGTCCAGCATCTTATTCAATCACTTATTACCCATCAGACGTTGCACAAAACCAATCTTCAGTTTATGAGGCTTCTGTTTACACTCAAACCACTGTTGTTGTTACCACCACCCTAGCTTCATCTAGTTAAGCAAGTGATCCTTTGATCTGTACTTATAAAATAATTAATTGTATAACTATATCACTATGAATGTATTTTCTTATCTGTACAAAGTTGTTTGTATTTTATAGTTTATATATACTGTTCTATTTACAATTATGTTGCAATTCTGTTATTGTAATTTTAGTTCTTAGCTTCTTTATAAGCCAAGGCCTTCTTGGTCAAGTTCTTCAAACCAATTTCACCAGCCTTGGACAAAACACCAACAATCAAAGCACAAGCACGGGCAGAGTCGTCATTAGCTGGGATTGGGTATGTGACTAAAGAAGGTTCAGAGTTTGTGTCAATGATACCAATGGTTGGGATTCTGCTCTTGATGGCTTCATTTAATAAGACTCTGTTATCAACAGGGTTAACAACAACAATCAAATCTGGCTTGATAACACTCTTCAATTCGGAAGCAGTCAACTCTCTTCCAGTTTCCTCACGCAAGACATTGACTTCATGTCTTTTCCAGTTCCAAGAGATTTCTGGAGCATTTGTCAAAGTACCTGGGATCCATCTAGATGCAACGTAATAACCTTTAACTCTGTTAGCAGCAACTTCAAGCATACGTCTGAAAGGCTCTTTGGTACCGACGAACAAAATAAGACCGTTGTTTTCAGCAACTTTTTCGACAACCTTCGCAGCTTTTCTCAAATGAGTCAAGGTTTGTTCTAAATCAATGATATGAATACCCTTGTATTCACCCAAGATGTACTTTTGAGTGGATGATCTCCATAGAGAAGTTGAGTGACCCATATGGGCACCAGATGCTAGTAGTTTGGCAATAGTTAAATTCTTTGCTTCAGCTGGGTAGAAAATATCATGGTGTGGGATGTAGACATCTTGCAAATTGGAGCCTAGTTTTGAATGCTTGCTTAGATACTCTTGACGGCGCACAAACAATTCTTGTTCTGAATATGGTTCTGATTTGGTGCTTTTCTGTAGGAATGGATATTTGCTGGTGCTGTTAATTGTGGTTGTAGTGGTTTTAGCAGAGCTATTGGCACCTGTGATTGTCTTCAAGTCTTCAGCGGTATACACTCTTGTGATCAAATCGTGGGCATATGCTTGAACCTCAGCCACCAGCTGTTTGTTTTGTAACAGTTTAGCAGTTGTTTCAGTTCTTGGAACACCCGTTAACAAATCATACAATTGGGCGTCAACTTTCTTGAATTGTTCCATGGTTAAATTTTCAAATTGTGTGATTTCATCAGAAGTGTTGGCGATAGCACTAGTATCAGCAGTTGCTTGAGATTGAGTAGCATCAACAGCAGCAGCATCAATTGGTGGTGGAGTAGTAGTCGTAGTTGTTGTTGTTGTTGTGGTGGTTGATACTTGGTTCAACACACTTCTGGTGGAGAATGAACGCAAAGTGGATTTCGCTAGAAAAAAGTTAGAGCTAACATTCATCTAATAAAAACGATTCCCAATTTTATAACATACGTAGTAGCCCTCTAAACATCTTCACTGCCCTATTCTTCTAAAGTTGTCGTGTTTCTCGCTTCTTCAATCAACATCTTTTTCGTTGTTTTCCACTTTCATCAAAATTTTTCAAACTGAAAAACATCCGGACACCATGATCAGTTTAGTATTTGGTGGGAATTTGGAGGTGGAGGTGTACATTTATTGTGGTGTGTAATATATTGCAAAGGAGAGTAGTAGTATATATTGTATATTGAATTGTATGTGGCTTTTAGTTTTTTTATGGTTTTCCTCCATCAAAAGTCGAACCACCAAAACATAGTTAATTTTCTTGATCCTAGACTTCCTAATTGGGTAATGAAAAAGAAATATGTCCATAGAATTCACCTCCACCTCTAAATCTATCCAATTTTAACTAGAAAAAAGGGTAATCTATTCATCTTGTTGTATTTGGTTACTCAATATATCAACTCATCATAATACACATTCTTCAAAAGACAAAACCAAGCATTCAGCATTCAGAATATACCTGCAACGTCCTGCACTTAGAACGTTAGGAGACACATCGGGAACAAAAATTTTTTTTGCGATGAGGTAGAAAAAAAAAGGGAACTGATTGATTGATAGTGAATAATAAAAAGAACTCTTCTGATAAACTACAGAAGTTTAAACACAGAATAAGAATAATAATAGCATCAGCAGAATGAGAATCTATCAGTGTCATTTCTGTTCCTCCCCAGTTTACCCAGGTCATGGTATCATGTTTGTGCGTAACGATGCCAAAGAGTTTCGTTTCTGTCGTTCTAAATGTCACAAAGCCTTTAAACAACGTCGTAACCCAAGAAAGTTGAAATGGACCAAGGCCTTCAGAAAGGCTGCTGGTAAGGAGTTGGCTGTTGACAGTACTTTGACCTTCAGTGCTAGAAGAAACGTTCCAGTGAGATACAATAGAGATTTGGTTGCCACTACTCTAAAGGCCATGGCCAGAGTGGAAGAAATTAGACAAAAGAGAGAAAGAGCATTCTACAAGAACAGAATGAAGGGCAACAAGGACAGACAATTGGCTCTAGATAAGAAGTTGGTTGAAAGTAACCCAGAATTGTTGAGAATGAGAGAGGTTGAATTAGCTAGAAAGGCTGCTAAGGAAGAAGCTGCCGGTGAAGAAATCGATTCCGAAGACGAAATGGATATTGAGTCTGAGTCTGAAGCTGAATCCGAAGAAGAAGAAGTTAAGCAAAAGGTGTTGTTGAAGAACAAGCGTTCTGCTAAGCGTGTGTTTTAAACAAAATGGTTTTTCTTGTATGAATATATTTAGAAGAAATTATTGATGTATAATAGGGAAAATGGCATAAAGATCATATTATAGTTGGTGAGTGTAGACTGTGTAGTTGTTTAATGTAGCTGAGATGTGGTTTTATGTATGAGCATGATACCTTTCAGAAATGTGGAGGGTATATGATGGGTACAAAGACAGCCCTTGTTTTGAAATGAATACATATTTTATATATAAATTATGACCTTGAATTAACATTCCTTTCTATACTATTGATCTATTTTCACGTCTTTCAGTGGTCATTTCATGAGGATTCTTGAAGATTTGATATTCCTTTCTATAAAACTGTGCCAATGTAGCTCTATCTGCATCCATAAGCTGTATCACTCTAGCACAGTTTGGTCTATTTGCAACTTGTAATTTTTCAGATTCTTTTCTTCTGAGGTAAGAATCTATTGAATCTGCTGTAGTGGAGGTAAATTAAATTGAAAACAGCCAATCAGTCATTAATACTGCTGTATAGTTTACAGTAACCGAAAAAGGTGAGTCGAAAAACAGAAACAAAGAGAAGCACAAACCAAGAAAGGAAGGCAACAAAAGCAGAATGAACGTCATCACGGACTTCACAAAGATACAGCCAAACACCCAGGTGAGAGTCTTTGGCCAGGTTGTCGAGTACAGTGTCAACCAAGGCACAATCACCATCCAGCAAGACCCTCAATTCCAACCAACACCAACTACAAAGGAACGTGAATGTACCCTAAACACACACATCACCGTGGTGCCAACACTGACAGTCCTGCTTAACGATGATATAATTGCCACTATTGACCCGAGAATAACGTATTCTGGTGCTCTTGTCGACGTTCAAGGTGTTTACAATGGGTTGAACATCACTCTCATACGGATTTCAACACTTGATCTGCTCGATGAGAATGAAGTTGCAATATTACAAAAAATGTCGAATCTATAGTCTATTCTATATATTTACAGGAAATCATAACAAGAATAACAATACAATACATTAACAAACTATACTAAAAGTCCTACAGCCCACCAAAATTACCATTGTTACCAAAAAATTGATCCCAAATGTGCTCACTTGATACTTGATTCATAATATCAAAAACACGCTGCTGCTCAAAATCCTGCAAAGTGCTGGCTGCTGGTGGTTGGTCTGATACCGTGGTTGCTGGTGGTGTTGAAAGCGATGGATATTGGTCCGATGATGAATCAGAAGACCCTTCAATGATAGTTGACCCACCGTTATAAGTATATTGGAAATCTTTAAAGATTGGGTTCTCTTTAGAAGTTGGCTCTGGGATTTGATTGAGTTGGTTGAAAAACTTGTCTAAATCATCATAGTTAATATCACTGGTTTGGAGCTGCTCGTTTCTATTTGATCTTCCAGTCCCACTTGGGCTAACACCAGTCACAGTCATGGCTCTTCTGCTAGTTGTTCTTGGAGCTGCACTGGTACTAGTGGTTGTTGTGGTGATACTATTTGGTGATGTTGAATTGCTCTTCATTGCATTACTCATTTGATTAGTACTGTTATCAAATTTTAATTTGATCATAGCCAAAGACAAGATTTCAAAAATCTCAACACATGGAGAGGCAGCATCGCATAAATCCACTAATGATGTCAACACTTGTATAACAATATGGACAGACTTCTCAAATTCATGTAATGTTATAAGTTGATGATCCGAATAATAAATAGAATAAAAAAATGAAGTACCAGCCATAAATAAATTATGTACAGCAGCCCAAGTATAATTCATGGTTTTATCTTTCCAAAATTCTTGATAACACGTTATTATTCCCTTGGAACTATTAAACACAATCTCTAAAGATTCTTGTGTTAGTTTTGGATTTTTGGGGGTTAACCCAAATAATAACAACTTTGTATGGTAATAATTCAACTTGAAAAAACTGGTATTGAAATCACAATTTGATTTTCTTGCAACTTTTAATGGGATTGTTTTAAACCAGGTCTCCAACACTTGATTGATCTTTAACTTCCAATCTTGTAAATCGGTATAATTTCTTGAAACTGTTGAATTGGGGAAATATAATATTTGTAAAACTTCACTTTGAATTCTTCTAATCTTGAAAAAATTGATACTAATGATCTTATAAGTTGGTAAAGAGTTTGAATTATGGAAATCATCAATTTCATTTGGATTTATTAAACAGTCATCCAATTCCAATGGGAATTTCGTAGTGATTGATTCTTCAGGAATCCCAAATGGACGACCCAAATAAACACAGATTTGCCTATCCAATGAATAACAACACCAGAACAATCTTCTTCTTAAATCTCTCATAAATGGTGAAACTTGATGATTCAATTTTTCTGTATGTAACCCCAAATCAACACATAATCTTAATGTTGTCCCTAAAATATACCAAACACCAGGAATTGAAGGTCTCATGATGGAATAAACCGTTAACAATAACAACCCTTGTAACAAGTCCATTCTTTCATCTGATTGATAAATGGCATCAATATACTTCATAGCTTCTAATTTGTATGAATTTGACATTTCTGAGTTGTATTGAAGTAAATTTATAGATGTTGAAACAGCAAAAACCATATTTAAAAAGAATAAACTTTTCTTGATATTTTGGGGAATATCAATACTGGTATCAGTATTATTATTGTTATAAACAGAACCACTTTCACTATAACTATGTGGAGTGCTGTTATTGCTATGATTGCTGCTATTATGATTATCATTATTGTGTTTCTGTAATTTGTAAAACCAAGTATCCTTCTCAGCAATTGGTGAAGTATCAAAGTTTGTCTTTGTATAATTTGAAGCCAATTTTAAATCAGGTGAGATATTCCCATAAACTGGTTTAAAAAACTTATCGATAAAAAATTCACGATGTAATATGGGCAGTTGAGCATTTGTCTGTTCAAAATACGCCTTTATCCAACTTTCAGCAGTTTGTTTTGTTGGTAAACCAGATGTTGTGATTTTATTTAAATCTCTTGTTGGAGCTTGAGTTGTGATTGAATTTGATTCATTAATATTTGGATGGAATTTAACAGCAGTGAATAATAATTTCGCAAAGGAAATACCAGAAGAATCACCCAAATAGAACGATAATCCAGTATTTGTAGATGGGACTCCTAATTTTAAGGAAGTTTGAATAGAACTATCAGCACCACTTGAACCACCACCAGTTTTACCTAGATGTGTAGGAACCACTACTGGTTTCTCCAAATTCATAACTCTATCCAAGGTTAAGGATTGACCGGTTTGTTCTTTCCACTTATCAACAGGTTCAATTCCATTGTCTCTTAATTGTTGTTCCAATCCATTGATTTTATCCTCCAAATATATTGTATATGATCTTGGAACTTGTCTCCCAGTAGCAGGATCCAATCCGACACATGGAACACCGGCCTTTTCACAACGAGCACAGCTTGGGAACTTCTGGTCACATTTGGTTTTCTTCTGACGGCATCTCAAGCAAGCAGCTATAGAACGTGAGATACCCACAATACTAGAAGATGGTCTAGTAGTAGCCTCTGTTTTAAGTTTCTTCTTTGGTGGCATGTGAATAACAGTCAAAATGTCTAAATGCTGGTTTTCGAGCAAATGATAAATAATGAAATGAATATGAAAGATGATTCCCCAAGGCTCTTTAGACACCGTTGTGATTATTGGTAATATTGAAGCTGTGTATTGTTTTGATTTTTAAGTTACTATTCGTTGATAGCGGGCCTGGTTTGCGCACGCCCGGGGAACCAGATATGGGGATTAAATGATTAAATGAATAAATGGAGGGTTCAGCGTAGTTTGGAGGCGTTATGAGTGTGTTATTCAGATACTACTATCCTTAACTGATATGGTGCTGCTTTTTAAATTTACAATAGCTCAGGTATCAGAGAGTTATGCGGGACAGGCATGGAAACACTGTGCATCAACCATCGAGTCCAGGAGTGATGTAATGCGTATAAAAAGTGTTTGGCTGAGATCATTGTGATCCTGAGATGCTCAACATTGTTCTTTGCATTTGAATCTGAAAGGTTGTTGTTGTGCTATTCATGGTGGAGTTGCCCGAGATGAGTGCCATGATCCACGGCTAATAAACTTTTATTCTTACACTACACTACACTCAGCAATGTATGTAGTTGACTGGAATCTGGATTGTAATCTGTTGGATAGTGCTGAGTGGAGTAGATTCTGAATCCTGATGATATCAGAGATAATACTAGCCTCTATTCATATCAATTGTAAAGAGTAAAGTATACAAATCCAAGAAAAGATAAGAGTTTAGTTGAAACTTTAAAAACTATGACATAATCAATGACTCATAATCACATGACACACCACGTGACATACATCAGTTACCCTCCTTATTAAGAATGCTGCCCAAACCAAAATGGAAAGATTCAATTCTGTCGGATTCTTGAATCTTCAATATCATCAAGTAAAGTGACAACTAAAATAGAAGTTGATATAAAACTACAATAAGCGATATAATGTCATCAAACACCATAGAAATACCAACTCTAGCCATTCCAGGTGAAAACACACAACCACAGACTCTGGACTTGGATGCTGCTCCACAACAACCTCTTCAACAAACTTCAAATGCAAAGAGTTCTTTTGAAGTTTATTTCGATCAAGGTATTGATACCATGAAGGCTCATCCTTATTTAACTTTCTTTGGTGGGTTCATGGCTGCTTATTTCATTGCTGGTAGCTTCAAATCAAATGCTCCTGGTGTTAATGGTAAAGCTTTTTTTAAAGGTGGGTTTGCGCCAAAGATGAATGCTAAAGAAGCTTTGCAAATATTGAACTTGAAAGAAAGTAACCTGACTAAAAAGAAGCTGAAAGAAACACATAGAAGAATCATGTTGGCTAACCATCCGGATAAAGGTGGTTCTCCATACTTGGCTACCAAGATCAATGAAGCTAAGGATTTCTTGGAAAAGAGAGGTATCAAGAAATAGGACAAAAAACTTTAGACCTTCTTGTATATAAAACATGATATAATTATAATAGTATTTGGTGATTACCTATAAGCCTACGTAGACTATATTAACAAGACTAACACAATAAGATCAACGTGAAAAATTAAATTAAACCCCTATTTGGTAACAATAGAAACAACATCCTCATCATTAATCAAATGGTTCAACCCACATTTCTGAGGATTATGTTTTGTGGATGACCCCCAAACTAATGCATATTTAAAAGTACTTTTGAAATCCTTATGAATAGAATCACAAACATTTTCGATTGTAGAATTGTTTCTAACAACCATTGGATCATCAAAATTAACTGCAACACCTCTTCTTTTTGTATACAATTTCAATAAATCCAACTGATACCAAATCTCTTCAACAACATCATCCACACCAAGACCCATCTCACAACTCATAACAACAGTGTTTGGTTCCCTAGCAATTCTATCAACTTCTTCTAACGACACTGCATCAATCTTGTTGTATACATACAAACAATTAATATAACTTCTATGTGAATCATTAATAATATCAATGAAATCTTCAATGGTAACGTCAACATCACGAACCAGCACATCAGCATTGTGGATTCTATAATCTCTTAAAATACCAGCAACTATCTTTTCATCTAAATGTTTTGGCAGTGAAGTATAACTAAATTTGATACCACCAGATGCCTTTTGTTTGAAATAAATATTTGGTTTCTGTTTATTTAGTCTGATACCAACACTTTCCAACTCCTTTTCCAAAATCTCTCTTTGATTAGCACCTTTAGTAGCATCAAGAACCATCAGAATTAAATCTGCAGTTTTAGCAGTAGCAACAACTTGACGACCACGACCTTTACCTTCACTAGCACCATTGATAATACCCGGCAAATCCACAATCTGGATTTCAGCACCTTGATATTCTAAAACACCAGGAACAGAAGTCAAAGTTGTGAAAGCATATTGAGCAACTTCACTCTTTGTTTTGGTAATTTTAGATAAAAAGGATGATTTACCAACAGATGGAAACCCAATAAGTACAACTCTTGCATCACCACTTTTGGAAACTTCAAACCCTTGGCCTGGTGATGATGATGATCCTGGAGGTGGTTCTAATAATTGTTGTCTGTAACGTGCTAGTTTACCTTTTAGTAAACCAATATGGTACTCTGTAGCCTTATTCTTTTGAGTACGTGCTAATTCTTGTTGGATCTGTAGGATCTTTTCTCTAAAAAAAGTTAGTTTTTTTTTTGTTCTTCAACCTCATGTGAAAGACTCTTTAATGAAGCTCAAAAGTGCTAGACCTTACACAATACCCATTTTGTCTTTGTTGTTCAAATGATGATACAATTCGACCAAAAGATTATTTGGAGTGCTGTTGATGTTGATGTTGATGCAAGAAAAAAAATTGAGAGGATTACGTCAGACATTACATAATAGACAAGAGGTACTAATAAACCATGTTAGCACAAGAATAATACAAGAACTAATGGAGAAGTGTTGGTTCATACGGATATATTATCATGATTCATTATATATGATCATTGATTCATTGATATATTACTCTTGCTCTTTAGCAAATATCAAACCTGAAGTATTTATTCCATGTTCAAATGAACAGAGCAGCAATGGCTAAAACACCCCAAGAGATGGTGTTCTTAATAGCATCAGCTTCATAGGTGGAAACAGCAACAGTAGATGTTCCAGCACTAGACTCAACTGCTGCAGCACCTGAAGGTTCTGTCTGAACAACAACACTACTAGAATCAGCAACAGTACCAGTTGGTGTTTGATCAGCTGCGTTGGTGGTACCAGTTACGGTTACCTCTGTACCAGTAATTGTGTTTCCTGCTTGTGGAGAAGTAGCAGCAATAGTTGCAGTGTTTGAAACCACGTTAGTAGCCTCCTTAGTTCCATTAGCGGTAGTTGTAGCAGCAACAGTACCTGTTTCAGTCTTTTTAGAGCCTTCAGATTCAGCACTAGAGATTGGACAGTATGTGGTGTAAGTTGTAACAGTACCAGAAACAGTGGTGGTTCCTGTTGAAACAAGAGCTGGACTAGTAGTTTCAGTGCAAATGTTTGATGTACATGAAGTAATGGTGATAAAAGTGGTGATGGTCAATTCCTCAACCTGGGTGCTGGTCACATCTTGTTCACCTTGTACAGATGTAGTAATTCCAGAATTACTATTGGCTGGTTGTGCATTAGAAGATTTAACAGCTCCAGACTTGACATTGGTGGTTTGTGTTTCAGAAGACTTCATTAAATTAGTACCCGCAGTAGTAGTTGGTGTAATCTCATCAGAAACAACTGGACCAGTTGAAATATAATTTGATTCAGTTTCAGCTGACTTGGCAGTTGTGCTCTCTGGAACTTGTTGAGACTTGGATTCATTTGTCAATGGACAATAGGTAGTGAATGAACTGACAACGCCAGATTCAGTAAGAGTAACAACAGTAACACCAGTAGTAACACTTGTAGCTGTGCAAACAGTCGACGAACATGAGGTTATGGTAACAACAGTAGTTTTTTGTTCATCAACAGTAGTTGTTAATGTACTATTAATGTATGATGGGCTATTAGAAGATGGAATAGCACCAGAAGTGGTGGCTGTAGAACCAGATGTAGTACCACGTAGCAATGAGCTTGGACTCAATGTAGATGTCAATGCAGCAGAACTTTTGGAATCAAATGATGATGATGGTGGAATAGAAGAAGAAACAGGAGATGAAGATAATTCTGAAGAACTTGACACATCAACTATAAAAGAGGATGATGGTGACCAAGATGTTTGACTAACAGATAATGATGAAACTAAAGACGAAACAGTAGATGATTCTGAAGAACTTGAACTTGAGTTTGATTCTTTTGCAGATGACGATGATGATCCTTCTCTTGACGAAGATAAAGTTGAAGATGAGAAAGTGGTTGTAACATATGATGAAATTGAAGAGGCATCAGTATTAATTGTAGAGCTCAAATCAAATGACAATGTTTTTCTTTTGGAAAGACCATCATCAGGAATGGAAATGGATAATGAACCAGAAGCAGTGAATGAACTACCAGAAACAATGGTACCATGAACTTGAATTGTGACAGTACTGGAACTGCCAACATCAAAACCAAATGAAACACTGACAGTCGAGTCTTTAACGTTAACAGTAGCATTGTTGGAAACTTCACCATCTACTGAAACTTGGGCACTTTGATAAATAAATTTACCAGAGGACTGTGTGTTTTCAAGAGTTAAAGCAACATCATTCCATGGTGCTAAAGCACCTGGAACACTCACATCCCATTCCAAATTGTTTCCAATGTATTGACCTGTAATAGATGGAGTTGCAGTTGCACTATAAGATGAACTAGAAGAGAAGCTAGAAGACGAACCAGCAGAAATGGAAGAAGAATAACCGGAAGAAGTAGAACTAACAGCCGAGCTAGAAGAATCTGTACCAGAAGATGAACTAGAAGCAGTGGATGAGCTAGAAGCAGTGGATAAACTAGAAGAACTAATAAAAGCATCAGAATTGGAAGATTTGGACAAAATTGAAGATGAAGATGTAGATGAGCTAGCAATAATAGAGGAAATAAAAGAACTTGAAGTTGTTGCTGATGATGAAGATTGTGTCAAAGAAGAGGAAACTGATTCAACGGAACTCGAATAAGAACTATGAGTGGAAGAAGCACCTGTGCTGGAGATAGATGAGGAATGAGAATCCCCAGAGCTTATGGATGGGCCAGATGAGGAAATTAAAGCTTCACTAGTAGAAACTGACTTACCGTTCGAAATAGTGTTGCTCAAACTCCAAACAAGTGTCCCCTTATCAGTGACAACAGTAACAATAACAGTTGTTGTGAATGAGCCAGTACTTTGACCAGTTGGAGCACCATTATACTTCACTTCTAACGAGCCGGAACTATCAATGGCTTGAGCCAATGAGTACTTCATCTCTGTTGTGGAAATATCAAATGAACCCTTTTTATATGCAGACCCATCAACTGAAGCTTCTCCTTCGCCATAGTTGAACGCATCAATAGAGTTTTCTCTAGTAGCATCGATTGTTAATTCAGTCCATGGACCCAACGAACCTGGAACAGTAACAGTCCATGATAGGTATCCATACTTGATGTAGCCGTCAATAGATGGTGCTATTGAACTTTCGGATGCAACTGAAGATGAGGATGAAGATGAAGACGAACTAACAGCAGATGAAAGTGGTGCAGATGATGATGAAGTTGTAGGAATGGTAGAAGTGCTAGAACTTGTACTAGAACTGGAAGTCAAAAATAAAGATGAAGAGGAAGATGGTACTGATGGGATATAGTCGGCCAATGGCGAACAGTCTTCATAAACAGCTTTGATACGGACGTCAACTCCATATGGTGCAATACAGCCATCAGGGGTGTCTGGAGTTCCAAGATCAAGTGCCCAAGTGATGTAACTATCTCGACAAGATTCTGATGTTGTAAGACGGAAATCACTACCATTAAGCTTCAAGTAACCCCCTTCAATTGAAAATGGGTACGCAACACCTTTTGAATTATAAGGCCATGTATTCAAATAACCAACGTCGGTGAAATAGATAAGTTTTTGCCCTAGCATCAGTGATGAGTTTGCTAAAACTTGACCAGTAACACCTTCTTCAGCATGAACCAGGTAATATATAACACCACCGGTGTAAACAAAGTTAGAGCCTTTATCTGTAAAATTTTCTTGGACCCACGCATTATCAGTGTCAATCTTTAAATAGAACTCTGGAGATCCGTTGTCTTGTAGAGTGTATGGGAATGTTGGGTAAGCACAATTTACACTGCTTGAGCTAGTGGTTGAATGTGGCTCTGAGTATGTTGAGGAATATGAGACTCCAGGAATTCTTACTGGAGGTTGTTGTGGTTTGGAGTTCTTGGGAGTAGCCTTATACAACTCTGGTCTGGAAATACCTTCTGCAGTTAAAGGAATGTAGTTCTGGTAAGTTGATCCATCTTCCTTAACAACACGGAATTTGACAACACCAGTACCAGCGTTAGCATTATATGAACCCAACACCCATAAACCATCACCTTGGTCAACAGATTGGAAATCAGCACCATATAGTTTTAAGTAACCATCAACAATTTCAAAAGGATCAGCAACTTCAGCATCTTTAGAGAACGGGACTGCAGATAGGTAGTTCTTACCAACATAAATAGCGTAGTCATTCAAAACCAACGAAGAGTTAACCAGCACCTGACCAACAGCTGGTGTATAATTTGCAGACAAATAAATGTTCAAATCATCACCAAGATATAGAACAGTATCATTGACACCCGCATAGTCACTCTCTGGAACCAACGTAAACTTATCAGAGTCTACTGTTGGTGCATCATCTTCATCATCAGCAATGCTGAAGGTGAACAAAGAAGCTGCAAAAGTTAGAATAGAAAGCGAATGACGAGCAAACTTCATTTTCAAGATGTTTAGAAATGGATTATTCCTTAAACTATGAGTTATAGCCACCAGCTATGGATCTTCCATTCTTTATATCTTCATCGCATATGCACCGTGCAGAACTCGAGATCGCTGAACTCCTAGTCCAAGAGTCGTATTCTTGCTTTGAGGGTTAATACGAACGTAGTAGGTACATACTAACCAGCATTTCTTGCAGTAATATTTGCTCGTGTTTTTCATCTTTTAGGATGCATCAAAAACATCAACAAGATACATCCAGTAATAATCCAGTAAAATAGAAAATCCCTTCGTAAAAGCCCCCTGAGTTTTGAAAAGTCAACAGTCAAGACATCCAAAAACAGTACAAGCCACAAACTCACAATTCATGTTGTAATTCAAGGGGTGTCTTAGCCTAAAAACACGCATTGAGCTAATGGCTTTGGCCTTTATTGTACTCACAAAATAATGAATAAGCCTGTCTGGTTGATTCTGAACATATATGTATGTCAAGACTCAATATTATCGATAGCGATGGTTCATGGTGATGGTTGTCTCAGCTGTAGCCAAACATGATTCAAATTTCAATCTTTAACGCGACGTGACTTGTGTTACAACTTACTAATTCATATAGGATAGATCATAGTACAGCTCTTTAACTATCTTTTTTTCAGTAAAATTTGCTCTTTTCAGAGTCTGCATTTATATACATTTCCATACATATAGCTGCATATAGGTACATATAGAACGTATTTTTAGTATTAACAGTACAAGTTACAACCAGGAGTAAATGGATACATGTAATACTTCTTCAAACTTTACAGATATGTATGATGGTTAACTTGCGTTTTGTTTAGAAAAGTATATACGGGTGTTAAGGAGCTGCTTTCCCTTCATATTTTTGTTGGGATCTTAAAGAAGCAAGTTACGCCAGTTTGTTAATAGTATAGAGAAATCGAATATAACTACTATATTTTGTCATATTGACTATTAATTGTAAACTATATTCAATATAATATAATCTATATCTAATTAAAACACTATTCGAGTACATTATTCTTTCAAAAACGGTGTGCCATGGGGTAATTAATATCTTAAGTACCGCGGTATCTGTCTCTTAACGTTGAGTCAAATTAAATAAAAGGTGTAATTTATAATCATCAATGAAATTGTGAGCAATATTATTAACTTCCAGCAAGTTGTAGTTATCCAATAGGGATTGAGAAGCCAAATATACGATATTAGTAGCTGTACATATTGCCCAACAAGGGAACGTAATGTTAATTTACGAACCATCAACTTGTTTAACAGGCCGTAATGTATATTTATTAAAAACTATTTAAGAACTGAAATTTCTTTCTTAATTAAAGTATCATATAATTTCATACTTCTAAGTTCTTTATATTGTCGAACATTTTTGCTTATAACCAATATGAAATTTTTTGAAAGTTTGATCTTTGCTATTTTTGCTGTTATTGTTACTGCTGTTGATGATTACACGGATTGGAAATTAGAAGCCACCAATCTCACCAGTGTTATTACTGGAACTGTTCTTGTCTATGGGAATACATCCGATGATTACAGAAAGTTATTTCTTATCCCAAAATCTACTGTGTTGCTAGCTGATGCTATGCTGTCCATTGATGACAAATTTGATAAAGTTATTGATGGTACTCTTGGTGTGTCATTTGTAAGTCCAGATGTTGAAGTTCGGTTATATCCAAATGGTAGTTTGGTTAGCAAAAATACTGGTTTTGACATTGAAGACCCTTTTGGTGCTGGTAAAAATTTTATTTCCTTTGGGGCATATTCTTCAAGTTTCTCGCAATTTGAAATTAAAGTTGATCAAGCTGACCATATTTTGGGTTACAGACTGGAGGATGACGACTTCAACCAGCTTCACACAGTTTTTCGTGGTGTTTATTCTACATATGTTGCAGCTGGTATATATCCTGTCGGTGATTACAAGGCCCATGGAAGAGAATACATATACTATGAGTTCAATATCCAAGCCACCTCCATTTGATTACTGGTATTGGTCTTTCACTTTTAGATTTTTCTTTGGTTTTTGACATTTGGTCCATAACATTTAAACGTCGACTTCTGGAGACAACAAGATTCGCGCTCGTGCACTGACTACTGATTTAAAGCAACAAGCTGTTCCAGCTTTATAATTCTAGTCACACTTTATTGATAATTTTGAATTATAATTATATTTCTGATCCTGTTTTTATTTTACTTGAGGGACCTCTTTTATGCTTTTTATATATATGATTACATTTTGAAACTTTATAACTTACTTTATACTTTATATATGACATATGATATGATTACTTGTGACAATATTGTAAACTTCTGTAAAATCAGTATAGCCATGCACTCCTCAGGAATCAGCGCATATACATGCAGATTACCTGACTCAGCAATTACGTCATCTTCGCGTCGCCAAAATTTTTCGATGGAAAAAAAATGTGAACGAAAATCAACATCAACAAACACACAAGAGAGTGGCGAAACTGGCAATTATAGAAACAAATCAGCAATGCAAGCACCAGTGGTTTTTATGAGTATGTCTCTTATGATATTGATTAACGTCATCTCACTAACAATTTTTAGACACCTCTTCGGAGAGACAAACTGGGCGTCAAGCTCAAATATCCAACATCACAGCAGCAAAGGCTGTTGCAGATATCATCAGAACTTGTTTGGGTCCAAAGGCCATGTTGAAGATGTTGTTGGATCCAATGGGCGGTATCGTGTTGACCAATGATGGTCATGCCATCTTGAGAGAAATCGATGTTGCTCACCCAGCTGCTAAATCAATGATTGAATTGAGTAGAACCCAAGATGAAGAAGTTGGTGATGGTACCACCACTGTTATTATCCTTGCTGGTGAAATCTTGGCCCAAACATTCCCATACATTGAAAAAAACATCCATCCGGTCATTATCATCCAAGCTTTGAAGCAAGCTTTAAGTGATGCTTTGGAAATTATTCATTCAGTTTCTAAACCTGTTGATATTGAAAACGAAAAGGCTATGATTCAACTTATTTCTGCATCTATCGGTACGAAGTACGTCAAGAAATGGTCTGATAAAATGTGTCAATTGTCTTTAAAAGCTGTTAAAACTGTCACCATTGATGATGGAGCCGGTCATAAAGAAATTGATATTAAGCGTTATGTTCGTGTTGAAAAAATCCCAGGTGGTGAAATTGAAGATTCTGAAGTATTGAATGGTGTTTTGTTAAACAAGGATGTTGTTCATCCAAAGATGAAGCGTCGTATTGAAAAACCAAGAATCATTTTACTTGATTGTCCATTGGAATATAAAAAGGGTGAATCCCAAACTAATATTGAAATCACTAAAGAAGAAGACTGGAATAGAATCTTACAAATTGAAGAAGAGCAAGTCAAATCTATTTGTGAAACTATACTATCCTTCAAGCCAGATTTGGTCATCACTGAAAAGGGTGTTTCTGATTTGGCGCAACATTACTTGTTAAAAGGTGGTGTTACAGCATTAAGAAGAACCAAGAAATCCGATAATAACAGAATTGCAAGAGCTACTGGTGCCACTATAGTGAATAGAGTTGAAGATTTAAAAGAATCAGATGTGGGTACCAAGTGTGGGTTGTTTAAAGTTGAACAAATTGGTGATGAATATTTCTCTTATTTGACTGATTGTGAAAACCCATTGGCATGCACTGTTATTTTGCGTGGCCCTTCAAAAGATATCTTGAATGAAATTGATAGAAATTTGCAAGATGCTATGGCTGTTACTAGAAACGTTTTACTTGAGCCATCTTTAGCTCCAGGTGGTGGTGCCACCGAAATGGCTGTTAGTGTCAAGTTGAGTGAGAAGGCCAAGACCATTGAAGGTGTTGCCCAATGGCCATACCAAGCTGTTGCCGATGCTTTTGAAGTGATCCCAAGAACTTTGATTCAAAACGCTGGTGGTAATCCAATCCGTATATTATCACAGTTGAGAGCTAAACATGCTAAAGGTGAATACACCTGGGGTATTGATGGTGAAGCTGGTAAAGTTGTTGATATGAACACCTATGGTATTTGGGAACCTGAAGTTATCAAGCAACAAAGTATCAAGACTGCTATTGAAAGTGCATGTTTGTTGCTAAGAGTTGACGATATTGTCAGTGGTGTCCGTAAACAAGAATAAATAACCATATATATCGTATATAAACGTTCCTACCAAAGACAGATTACACTATCGATGAGATGAGTATGGTGATGCATATTATTTCTAAAAGGATCACCTTCAATTGGTTTCGCATTGTTTATAATTATGTAACTGTCATGCAGCTCACGGCAGGCTTAGAAACACCAAGAAAGAAAGCGTAGATCAGCCAAATGAAGAGATGAAGTGACATACATATTTCCACGTATGAGACTGTTTAGATTGGACCCTCGAGGCCCCAACCTGGCAACCTCTGCTTCTTTCTGCTCTTCTACAGTTAACTGTTAAAGTTTATCTTGACGGATCTCAGTTCCGACTGGGAATGTTCAGGTGTGCCACTTGACTGAAATTTATTTAAAGATTCCTCAGATAACTTTTATTTCTGATGTTTAACACTACTATCAATAATAAATACGATGATGATGATGTGGCTATCCTTAACACTGCTGTTATCATTGCTGGTATCACAAGTCAATTGCAACGACATCTTTCACTTGATCATGGAGAATGATGGGAGTAAATGTTTTGAAGTGTATGTCCCACACGACCAAAGCCTTGAAATCAACTTTAAGAAATACACACCAAAACCACAATTCAAGGATGATCCAATCAGGCTAGCAGTGCTGCTGTACAGAGATATCAATGTCAAGAAAGATCAGGTTTTTGCCGGTGAATCGAACAATTTCATCATTTGTGATTCTAATGCTGTTGCTAAAGGTTATTGTGAAGAAAAACATTTTGGTAAGATCTTGTTCAAGTATGATGACGAAAGCAAAGTCACTACAAAGGCTAGAGGTGAGATTTTAAACCATACAGGTGTGTACTCTGATTATTACAAATTTGAAGAAACTGGGTATTATTGTTTTAAAGCTTTGTCTAATAAAGCTGAAAGTTGCGAGGTGGAGATCATTGTTAAGGGTAAATACAACTTATCAGCTTTTGATACACATGCTGTACAACTTGGTTTACTTATGTTTGGTTTTACCCTGTTCGAGGCATATTGGTGGTTCTCAAATTGGTTGAATTGGAAATCTTCAACTGGTAATTCATTGCCATCAATAGTGAAAATGTTTCTCATTGTTCAAGCCTCAGATGTTGTTACCAGGATCATATCGTTTATGTATGAGTTATCTCCAATGTATTCACAGGATGCTGATTACATTCAGACCATTGATGTTGTTTCAAATGCTATATCAACCCTAACATATATATATCAATTTTATTCAGCTTTCCAATATGCTGATGATATTACAGCAAAATCATTTAAATATAGTTGGGTGTTTTATACTTTCATCACATTGCAAGCTATACTGGAAGTACGTGATTATTTGTCTTCTGACTTGTCAACTAAATTTGCTTCCTTTCTGTTTATCTTGATTGTTTTCCCTCTTTTTATCAGAGCATCCATTAGAACATACAGTCGTTTCAAGGAGTACAAGCGTTACAATAAGTTGAACTCACCAGAATTCAAACAGTTTCTTTCTTTTATGTGTCGGGAGATTTTTGAGGTGTGTTTTAGTATTGTGTTTGAGATTGCAATTTATGTCTTTGAAAGTATTCTAGCTCCAAAATTGAAGTTCTTGGACGGCTTAGTGGTTTACGATGGTGTGTTTTCACGTATTGCTGATCTTTATATTGGAAGTATTATGAGTTTGTTAGTCAAAATTATTGGGTTTTTCTTTATCGTTCGTCATTATTGGTCACCAAGTTATTACGAAGCAATCTTGAATTATAAGGAAAGAGAGGATTAATGAATTATATATTATTTAGTATAGTGCCAAAGTGTATTGAATTATCATGTAATAATTCTATCTACACACAACATGTATATATTAGTGATAGCTTTAACTTCGAAGCTCTAATTAGCTTATAAGATCTGCAGGACTAATCATATATGGGTTGCATGTTTGTACAGTACTATTATTATAAAAGATAACAATATTTCATGCAAACATGAATAAGATAATATATTATAATACACAATTTCTTTTCTTAGTATCAATATTGTACCTTGAATATTAATATCATTCCTCCATAACTTGATCTTCATCAGCATCTTGCTCAACTTCATCACCTTCTTCACCTTCTTCTGGTGGGAAATATGTAGCAATAATGTTTATAATATCTTCAGACTCCTCCTCTGTAAATCTTTGATCGCACTCTTCCACTATGGAGTACAAGTTGACCAATGAATGCGGCGTTGAGTTTAATAGCTGCAACAGCTCAATTTTTTCAAGTTTGTATTTGGTTAAGTCTTTAATCAATGCAGAAACATTCTCAGTAGTTTGCTGTTTAGTGACACCTTTGGACAAGTAAGAAACCACTTCCTTCGTAATAATCTCCAAGTCTGGGTTAGGTGACTTTCGTAGTTTCTTGCTATCCAGTTTCTTGTCAATTCTTGTCCAACGGTTTTGAACTTGAATCTCTTTTAAATGTTCAAGAACCTCAAAGTTCGATAGCAGTTTTTCTCTCTCGATTTCAATCTAAAAAAAAAGGTGTTAATTCAAAACTTAGCGACAGATAATAAAATTCGAAACAGAAACGCAGTACCTTCATCTTCCTCTCTATTCTCTTTCCAGTAATGTCACTGTTATTCCAAATCAAAACAATAAGCTCATCTTCTGCTTCTTCAAAATTTTTTTGAAAAGTGAAATTAACGGTCTAGTCCTTCTCACGGAGTCTAGGCTTATCATAGTCCCACTTTACAACCCTACACGACCTCATTCAAGTCTTCCTGGTACGCCCACTCCATCAACACACCCGGACACCCTCTGGCGATAGCTGCAGCCAAATTTAATGACAGCCACGTGTGGAGCGGTGAAGTTCACAAGAAACCAACAAAAAAAAATTGTTTGTGTTTTGTTATTCAAACTTTAAGTTTATCCAGAGTCCATTACTGTGTGGTGCTATCAAGTTTAAGCTATAGTGTGTCCATTAATACCAAGCAGCAGGAACAGCAACAATGAAGTTTGGTGAGCATTTGAAGAGCTCCTTGATCCGTGACTACAACTTCTACTACATCGCCTATGACGAGTTGAAGAAAGAACTTAAGGATGGTTTGAAGTCCAACAATGATCAATGGTCTGAGCAGCTGGAAGAGAACTTCTTGATCAGTCTGGAGGCTGAACTGGACAAGGTTTATACCTTCCAAAAAGTGAAGAGTTCAGAAATTACGAGAAGAATTAGTGATTCTGAAAAGTCTGTCCAGGAGGTTATTTCTTTCTTGGAAACCGAGGCTCCTCCTTTGGAACAAGATTTCGAGGATTTGGAAGAAGAGTTGAGTGATATCATTGCTGATGTTCATGATTTGGCAAAATTCACAAGATTGAACTATACTGGGTTCCAAAAAATTATCAAAAAGCATGATAAGCAAACTGGTTGGACTTTGAAACCAATTTTCCAAGTCCGTTTGAATGCTAAACCATTTTTCAAGGATAACTACGATTCCATGGTTGTCAAGATCTCCACTTTGTACGATTTGGTTAGAACCAGAGGTAATCCTGTCAAAGGTGATTCTTCTGCTGGTGGTGGTCAACAAAATTTCGTTCGTCAAACTACTAAATATTGGGTCCATCCAGATAATATTACAGAATTGAAGTTGATCATTTTGAAACATTTACCAGTCTTGGTTTTCAACCCAAATAAAGATTTCGAAAGAGAAGATTCTGCAATCACATCTATTTACTACGATAATGAAGATATGGATTTATACTACGGTAGATTGAGAAAAGATGAAGGTGCTGAAGCTCATAGATTAAGATGGTATGGTGGTATGTCTTCTGACACCATTTTTGTTGAAAGAAAAACACACAGAGAAGATTGGACTGGTGAAAAATCTGTCAAGGCTAGATTCCCATTGAAGGAAAAATATGTAAACTCTTTTATGAAGGGTGACTACACTGTTCCACAAGCTTTTGAAAAAATGAGAAAAGAAGGTAAAAAATCAATCAAAGAAATTGAATCTTTGGAAGCTTTGGCTATGGAAACTCAATATACCGTTTTGAAAAAAAGATTAAGACCAGTTGTTAGATCTTTTTACAATAGAACTGCTTTCCAATTGCCAGGTGATGCTAGAGTTCGTATCTCTTTGGATACTGAATTAACCATGGTTAGAGAAGATAATTTCGATGGTGTTGATAGAACTCATGGCAACTGGAGAAGAATGGATATTGGTGTTGACTGGCCATTCAACCAATTACCTCCAAAGGATGTTGAAAGATTCCCATATGCTGTTTTGGAAGTTAAGCTGCAGACTCAATTGGGTCAAGAACCACCTGAGTGGGTTAGAGATTTGATTTCTTCTCATTTGGTTGAAGCTGTTCCAAAATTCTCCAAATTTATCCATGGTATTGCTACTCTATTACCAGAGAGAATTGACTTGGTTCCATTTTGGTTACCTCAAATGGATGTTGATATTAGAAAACCAGTCTTACCAAATGAAATTGGTATTTATAGAAACACACAATCTTCAAACCCAAATACATCCAGTGGTGAATACATGGATGAAGAAGAATTGGCTGGTTCTGGATTTGGTGCAACTACTGGTGCTGGTGTTTCAAATGCACAACAACAACCAAACCAATCTTCCAACTCTGAAACTGCCCCATTGTTGTTGTCCTCTTCTTCTGCGCCAGCTGGTCCTGTTGCTGCTCCAAGTAGGAAAAGAGCCAACACTTGGTACAACCAAATCATTTCTAAAGTTGAAGACTTTTTCACTGATGAAAACACATACAAGGTTTCTAAAGATACAATCTTTGAAGCAAAGTTTAAGGCTCCTCCAGGTAAAAAGATTTGTGTTCCAGTTAGAGTTGAACCAAAGGTTTATTTTGCCACTGAAAGAACTTATTTGTCATGGTTATCCATTGCTTTGGTTCTAAGTGCTACTACAACTACACTATTAAGCTATGGTGATAAGGTTGCATTGGCTGCTTCTGTTGGGTTCTTTCTCACCACTGTGTTGACAATTGTTTACTCTACAGTGATTTACATTTGGAGAGTCATCAACATTAGAAAGAAGGTTGCTGCAAATTACGATGATAGATATGGTCCAACTGGTATCTGTATCTGCTTAGCATTGTCCGTCTTTGTGACATTTATTTTTAGAATCTTGTGAGAAATACTAGCTTGAATGATGTTTGTGTCGTTGTTCTATGGTAAAACCGTTTTTGTGTTACAACAGCATTAAAACAAAAAAACACAACAGAGAAGAGCAGAAACAAAAAAGAAAAAAAAAAGTGTTGCATTGACCTTTTTGTGGATAGATACAAAGAAGGTGGATTTGTACAACAAGCACACATTGGTTTTGTCCTAACATTTTATATAGTTATTTGTAATGGTTTTGAAATTTTTTTAAGAATAATATTTAATCATAATAAAAGGCATATTTAATTGGTTTAGTCCTTTATCTTCTGGTATTGTGACATTAATTAGAAGGATTCATCTTGTTTGTGGCTTAGTTGTTTACATTCACTTTTATTTTCACATTTTCATCAGCTTTCAAATTGACTTTTTACATTTTCTATTGTTTACATATAAAGATGCACAATTATCAGTTTGTTAATTCTTCTGGATATGAGAACCCTAATTTTAGTTCAAACACAGTGACACCTTCAGCTTCATATCCTATCAATGATGTACAATTAGAGACAAGTGGTGATCAACATATTGTTATGAACAGAGCGGGCACTGCCACTACCACTGCTGCCACTGCCACTGCCGTTATGCCTTTGCTTTCCTCAACACCAAATGTTGGTTCTTTACAAGAGTTGAAACAAAGTCCTGTTTTGAGTAATGTTCACCACAATGCCTTTATTCAGGAACAACAACAATATGCTTCTGCTACAGGTGCTACAGCTTCTGCTAATTACTCAGGCCAGTTTTTCAAGAATGTTTACAATAATGTTAGAAGTGTACAAACACCAACCACAACAGATATAAATATCACTGGCACTGGTATTGTCGCTGCAGTTCAACCACAGAGTTTCATTGATTTGAATAAGAACAATAGTAATCATAATCATAATCATAATAATAATAACATTGATGCAACTGCAAATAATAACCAACTCATCAATATCAGCATTCCTTCTCATGTTGTTTTGAAGAATACACATCAACAAATTTTAACACAAGCTACATGTACAAAAGATATCACAGCAGGTGTTCAACAACAGCAGCAACAGCAAACACAATATATGCATCCATTTTTTCTTTTCCAACCACAACAACAGTTTCCATCAAGTTTCAATCCAAGATCTGCAGCTAATATGCCACATAAAGAAAAGGTTACCAAATGGATAAATGAAGTTCCATTATACTGTCTATCAATTGGTAAGAATGGTGAATCTGTATGGCATAATGAATGTTATCCTGCTGAGATTCCAATGAATTTAAGTGGAGGGAGCTCTCTATCAGATGGTGAAGATGAAGATGATTCTGATAATGATAACGATGTTGATATCAACAACAACAATGATGAAACTAGTGTATTAAATAATGAATTCACCGGTTGTTTCAACGTTGGAGGCGATCAGTATTATCAAAGCCATACCTATATGGATTATCGTCGTTATCATGAGCATCAACACCAATCTGGATTAATGTGTGATGCAAGTGGCTGTACTTTTAACATTGATCATGAGGGTGGATACACAACTGGTGATATGAATTTTCAGAATGGTTTATTTGTCGATAATGATGATATCCAAGAGTATCAAGCAAGAAAGATTACCAAGTATGTCAATCGATTGTATCAATTGGACACTAGTGAACATACAGTGAAGGGACGTGATGTTTTGCGACAATTTGTGAATTTACAAGGACAAGCTGATCATGGAAGCTCTAAGCTGGAACCAAGGAGAAGTAATAGAACTTCAATTACACCAAGTAAAGGAAATGTTGCACCAGATTATGTCAATACGAGTTATATGAATAATAATCAAGATGTAAACAATATGATTGAGTTTGGAGATGGGTATTTTGAGCAAATGAATACACTGCAACAATTTGAAGGGTTGGCTGCTGGTATAAACACTGGAGTTGGTGCAGACGTTCAAGATACATTTGGTGACTATGATGATTATTGTCGTGGTAAAAAGATGGGGAAGCATATGCAAATGCCATTGTCACACAAGAGACCAGGGACATTTGATGTGTAAGACTTTTAGTTAATCTTTTAGATTTCAAGATCTTTTGAATTGTAATTTGTGTAATATTTCTGCATATATCTACATATACATGCATATA
Source organism: Liangdongia berthetii (assembly GCA_030564525.1). NCBI lineage: Eukaryota > Fungi > Ascomycota > Saccharomycetes > Phaffomycetales > Wickerhamomycetaceae > Liangdongia > Liangdongia berthetii. The sequence continues at coordinate 16,782 of JAJLVX010000037.1, read as the reverse complement.
TTTCCTGTCTACTGATATAATCTCTTATTAATTGAATAAACATCACCCTCCTTTTATTTCTTCCAATTTCGCACATTTCTATTTTTGGCACAGCTTTGAAAAGTGTATCTTAAGTTTTGACTCTATCATCTAATATCCATGAGTAATATCAGGATTCAGTACTACAGTCCACAATATAGCTCATAGACGATAGTTCAACTGTTCAAATCACAATGCCATGCAGGGTTCAGTGAACGATGCTTTATTTCTGCAAGAGATCTTTCTTGCTCATCATCTCATTATCTCTCTGTTCTTTATCTCTGTATCTTTAACTTCTTTGAGTATCGGTTTCGCTTATTTGGGGGAGGGGCAGATATCAATGCGTCAAAGATGGGCTTGTAAGTTGTAACTTGTCCATCTGTGTCTCCTGAGTCCTTTCTGTATGTCTAATATCTACTTAGGTAGTAGTACTATTCTATGATATAGTTACACTGTCTAGATATTTTAGTGAATATGGTGTCTTTCATTGGCTCGGTACACTTGTTGAATTGGTTATAGCTACCGAGACACATTTACACACCTGACATGATATACAGGTAATAGGAGGTATATTTAAAGATAGATCTGCAGATGTATATAATATACTGTAGCATTAACTGTATATCTATTATCCAAACCATTTCCACCTTCTTTCACTGTTCAAACTTCAAGCATACCAGTTAAAGGTTTTCTAGAGACACGTTGATGTACAGTTATATGCATGAACAAAAAACTTTTTAGAGTGGAATTTCAGTCACTTTATTTCATATTCAAGCTGTACTTAATAAGTTACATCTTCTGATTATCATCTTGTCAAGGCTTCATATACATTCTGGCGTACAACTATGAACTTTCAAAGCATCCAATTATTGTTCAGAAGGTATACAGGAGGAAGACACTCGCCTCTTGTTAGAGGGTCAAGATCCAAAACAGCAATACTACTCATATCGGGGCTATTCTTCATAATATTAATCCTTCACGGTTCAGGCTCAGTCACCGTGTCCAAAGACAGTGTCATACAGATCCAAGATTCAATCAATGATGCATACGCGTCAGTCAAAGAATACGCTGGTTATGAAGATGATGATGGTGGTGATGGTTATGAGGACGATGGACAAGATTATTCCATAAATAACAATAATGTGGCTTATGGTATAAGGACCATCCCATACAAAATCATCATGGAAAACTATCACGCCAACATCTCATCGAGTGCTAATTCTGGTGTCGAAATCGATTGGTCCAAATATGCCTATGTTTCTTATGCAACAAACTATATTTATTTCAAAACTGCATTGTTCAATTTACAAAGATTGAGGAGGTTTGGTGCAAAGGCAAGATTGGTATTAGTCTATGCAAAACGTGAAAACTCTGAAAGAGAAAGAAAATTGATTAAATGGAGTGAAAGATATGATATTGAAATCACAAAGGGTGAAGTTATGAAATTAAATGGGAAAGATGCTTATTGGGCTGAAAGTTTTACTAAATTCCAAGTCTTCAATCAAACTCAGTTCGATAAGATTGTTTATTTTGATTCTGATTGTTTAATCATGGATCATATGGATGAATTGTTCTTCATGCCAGATTCTATGGTTTATGGTCCTCCAAATTATATTGGCTTTAGAGACCGTAAATATAAGCATCATCCAGTATCAAAATCTTCAATAGCAAATGCAAAACAGCATGAACAACATTTGAATGATATTTTAGAAACTGTCAGACCTGGTCAATATGGAAACCCATCAAATTCAGCCTTAAACCAAAACAAGTTATATGCAAATTTACCAATTGTTAATGAATGTATTGAACAAAGTATTGATGAAGGTTTTATTTATGGGATTGGTAATTATTTATTAGTGATTACCCCAGATCAAAAATTGTTTGATTTATTAATCAAGGCAACAAAGAATAAGGAAGATAATGAATATGATATGGATATTTTCAATAATGTTCTAAGTTTACCTGTTACAAAAGAACATAATGTTTTCAAAGATTCAAATGGTGTCAAGAGACCATTATTCACAATATTACCACATAATCCATATGCAATGTTAACAGGAGAATTTAGAAAAATTGGACGTGAACATGATTGTTATTTGGCAGATCCACAAGATTTGTGTCAATTGACGTATAGATATGAAGCTAATGAAATTTCAACACATGTTGAGGATGTTACTAAAGTTCCTGAGAATACAACATTACCATATTGGGCATATAAGAATAATTTAACAGATACAGAAACTACTGGGCGTTATGGATGGAATTCCATGGATATTGTGGAAAATAATATTAAATTGATTCATTTCTCTGATCATCCAATGCAAAAACCATGGTACGATGTGAAAGGCCATATGAAGCAAATAGCTGATGATTTAAAGAAAAGATGTGAAAAAAGACCAATGGATGTCATACCAAATGATGAGAATTGTACTGCTATTGATGCTTGGTATACTATATATGAAGAGTTTTACAAAGAATGGCGCCATATGCATCAAGAGGAGGACGCATATATAACTGTGTGATTGATTAAAAGTATATTACATTTCTACTAATTCAGACGAATTTGTTGAAACTTTTGACAGTACTTGCTGTTTATGTATATTATTATTAACATTAACATTGTTATTATTATTGACAAATGTCTCTATTTTCTTTCTCTATGTAACAAGAAAACTTTGAAACTATAAACAGAAGTGGACGGGATGGACTGTAACAGAATGAATGAAATAGTAGAACAAAATAAAATGTGGTAAACCTTGCATTTGGAATTATATTTGAATTAGCTGACTTGTATGGTGGTGTGGGTTTAAAGAATTATAATCCCAAATGCAAAAACTTAACTCAACAAAGGAGGGAAAAAAATAAATAAATAAATAAAGCATTATAGGTTTTTCTTGGTCTCCTCTTTGTTCTTGTTCTTGTTCTTCTTATCTTCCTTTTCAGGAATATCTTCATGTTCTTCCAATTCTTCATCATCGTCATCATCACTACGTTCATCTTTGGTGATGTCAAGGAAAATGAATCTATACAAGATTCTAATGATCAAAAACAACCAATACAAATTAACAACTTGTAAAGCAAAGATCAAGAAGAAGACAATTGGTAAAGAAATCCAACATTTGTATTGTTGAGTAGCAAAATTCAAGACATAGTTCCCCTCGGTTCTAAATTGAGTTAAAACAGACCACAAAATCTTAATGTTGATATAATGACGTAAATAGACCCAAACACCAACAAAGAACGCAAATGCAGGACCTTGATACCAAGAATCCAGATAATTCAACGTTTTGGAGATGGCTAAGAAGAAATCTGAAACATCCATGGTAATATAAACAGCAAGACCCATTTTGGTAAAGTGGAAAACATAAGATAACCAAATCAATGCAATTGTAATGATATGGTGTAGAATCAATTCTTTAAAGTCCTTTCTTGGTTTTTCAACTTGTAACACTAAAATACAAGATTGTTGTGCCCAAAATGCAGCTTGACCCAAATAAAAAACTTTGTATAAATAATCATTTGTTAAATCAGGATAAGTTCTGTACATGGTGTCGGTTCTGAACAACCACAGGTCCGAATGATACATGATGTATAACCCAAATGGACCAGAAGTACCATAGTATAAGATTGAATAAGTTTGTTCCATAAATCTTTTAATTTTGCCTTCTTTAACAAACCCAGCCTTTTTGGCCAATGGATGTAAAAACACTTGCATGACAAATTCACGTAAGAATGTGAAAAAAATCATGTAGAATGACACAAATGCCAAATCTTTAATACCTTTACCATATTGTCTTGAGTCACCAACTTGATATGAAACGGCAACAAACATGTGCAACGGGTTTGACTCTGTATAATTCCCACTGGTGAAATATGCAAAATAGACAGCAAGCATAATGATCAAAGGAGTGACCCAGGTATGACGATAAGATAATTCCGCATACGATAACCAAATTTTGTTCAAGATATCAGAATCAGTTTTTGCAGTTGAGCTCAAAGAGTTTAAACGTAAATGAGCAGCGCGTTCTTCATCTCGAGTGACTTCAGAGGTACTTAAGCTGCGCACACGCGTGTCCCCAACGTCGATCTTGCCGACTGAGGAATTTCCACGCCTTCTTGTCATCTTGCTGTTGTTCTTGCTGTGCTTCTTCTTGTTCGTTTAGAACAGACCAAATCAAAAGAATTAGAAGAATGTTGTTTATTTGTTGATGTTTATAAATTTCATAAAAAAAATAGGAGGAAAAAGAAACGACGCGAAAGTGAGAATAGGGGCACGACTTCCGGGGTGATGTGTATTCCGAGGGTGATTGGTAAGTGATTAGTAATATGTATAATGACGTATGCCCTATGTTAGTAGTACTGTAGTAGTACTATATGTTCTAGTACCTACATCGATCAATTCATGGCACATTCATACAAATAAAAAACTATCCTCTGAATCCCATACTAAATTCTAATCCTGAGAAACTAGCAAAGTAGTACCTTTGATCAGAGCACCACTCAATAAGGTAATCTCATTTTGAACAGCAGTCCAATCCTTATCAGCAATAGCATCACGAATCCCAGGAAATGTCCACCATTCAAACTCACCTTCAACTTGCTCAGGGTATAACTGCTGTGGGTTGAAAATAGGGTTCTTTCTCCAATGATGTGGATCTGTTGATGTTGGTAAGAAGAACTTTTCAACATTGTTCAATCTATTATTCCAATATCTTCTTTGGATAGATAAAACTGTAGGTTCAACTCCATTATTGTTTGTGAGTGATTCGTTCCAATAGAGTTCAAAGTTGTGTGACATTCGGATCCCATGACGTTTCAGAAAAGCTAAAGCATCAACAATTGGTTGGAAATCTAAAGTGTCTGGTGAATTCATAGCAGTTGCATACTTGAGCAAATCTTTGAAATATTCATCTAACCCTTCAATGTATGTAATAATATCTATTGGCACAATTGGATCTTCAACAACACTCAAAGCTAATTTTGAAACTAATTCCACCAACTTTTTATGCTTGACAAAATCACCATCATTAAACTTCTTGAAATATTCAAATGTGTCTTGACATGTTCCTTTAGGATAATCCAATCCTCTATACCCAATATCCAAACATGGTATACCTTCATTCATGAATGGTAAATAATTCTTGTATTCTTTTAAGCTACCAACAGTTATTTCATCCGAATTAATATGGCGAGAAACAAGTCTTCTAAGTAAGGGATTCATATTAACATACAATTCCTCTCCAGCAACAGCATCACTCAGATCAAAATAAGCTGTCACTTCGTTCTCAATATCAGAACCATCCTTCACAAGAAGTTCACCAGCACCTGCTAAATTATATTCAGTCCCGTCAAATGATATGAAATAAATGGATCTTAATGGTCTCCAGTGTAATGTTTTGCACAATTGGCTGAAAATCTTTGCAACTTCCATCAGTACAATCGTACCACTATTCGGATAGATAGCACCATTACAAGAAGAATCTCTCTGTGCACCAATTATCAGTACTTCATTACTTTGTTCTTGTCCTTCAATCTTGCCCATAACGTTCCAAATGGAATGATCCATACGTCTCACAACATTGTTTTCAAAAGTAATTTCAAAAGAATCACCATCACCTGAATATACACCATCTTGGAATCTAATTCCTTTATTTGATAGCTTCGAGAGTAATTTGTTTGCTTGTGATTTTGTTAATACAGCAGATGGAATGTCAGCAATTAAACCTTGTGGACAAGCTATAGCTTCTGGAGATTGTTCTTTGGACCAGCCAATTCTTGTAGGATCACTCAAGTAAAATTCAGGAACACCAGCACTGCGTCTAGCATATGAATCTGGGAATTCATCAAGTTGTTTGTCATTGATGAATAAAACTCCTTTGCATTTATTATCTTCAGCATTCATAATTTGTTGGCTAACTGGTAACGATCGGCTGTATTTGATGATTGCAATATATCCATCATCTAGATTAACATCACCATTTCTTAATGCCTGGAAATCACGCTCAAATCCATAATTTGCATAAATTAAATTTGCTGTAACAACATCATTCTTAGATAATGGGTTAAACTGTTGTGAAATATCAAGAACTTCTTTGTGATTCTCATTGTCAGCATCATCATATATGATTCTTGTTGAATTTGGATATGTAAGCATTGTTTTAAACTCCTCCATCTTTGCATTATCAAGCTCTAGGTCCTTAAAATTTGACAATACGTATCTTGCTAAAGTCAAATCACCAGAAGTACCAGCCAAATGTGGGATTGAGCTTAAATATTCCAAATTTGTTTCCATCTGTTGAACATCAACGCTTTTCATAATCAAATCCTCTAATAGTCCACGATTACTAAAAGAAGTACCATCAACTCTAGAACGATCACTTTGGAAATTCCCATAAGTTGTAATAACCCACAATATAATAGTTATAAATACGACGTATAACATTCTTTTTATAATCATTGGATTCCCATATCTAGAAAGATTTTCTTCAAATGTTTTGGAACAAACTTGATAAGCATCAAAGACCGGTTCGAGCATAGATCGCACAGGGTCAACCACGCGTGTGTTCCATTGTTCTATTAGTTGTCTGGCTCTCTGTAATGGTGCTTGTTTAGTATTAAATATGGGTTCTTCTATATCGATTTCTTGGAAACCATCACCCCTTAATCCGCTAGTTTGTGTTTCTAAATCACCTTCATTGTTGTTGAGATGTGCATCGCTATTGCTATCATATGCTGGTGGCTCTGTAGGGAGCTGGTGATAGCTCATATCACCTATTGTTACCTGTTTTGTTGTTGATAAAAGGATACGGTAACTAATTTTGGTGGTTAATTTGTTTGTCAACGCTAAACTACAATGTCTAGACCCGGATTCAAAGACTAGTCTCAGTTTGATTGTATGCTAATTGTGTGTTATGAAGATATTAAGCGAATTAAATTTGAGCTAGAGTTTATGATAAGTATTTTTGACCATAGATAATACTGTCGTGGTTAAACTATGAAGATATCAAACATTAATATATATATTTAATGGTATTCCATTGAAAAGCAGAGACTAAACGGTCTGAATATCAAGACTATTTATTGTTTTGTCAGACTAGTCTCTGTCTCTCAGTTTATATACGATGAACTACAGATATAAAATCTATCAATTAAATAAATCAAACAGACACTACTGTACGGTACAAGCCTTCTGAAACATGTTCTTATCCTTGAAAAATTCACTGGCATTAGACTCTTCAAACACAAATGCACAGTTCTCTGGTATACTACCATCATACCTAATTGATTTGAATTTTGTCTTGTTGCAATTGAATTCTTTTAGATTTGCAAGATTCTGTAGTTGTAGAAGTTTGATTGAACTGTTTTCAAAGCCAATTTTTGCAATTTGGGGTAGTTTGTAATCTGTAGTTCAGTATATTCTTCTAGTGAACATAAATCTATTTCAAATTATGATTGATTTGGCACTTCCATCCATCAATAGTGGCAATACCTCTGAATGAAGGACCGGGACTAGCTATTTCAACACCAGTAATTCTCTTGTAATCCATTTTAACACCTGCACCAACCATCTGTTGACTTCAAAACACCACGTCGCTTCGCAACACCCACTTGACCCCCTTTGACACCAGCTGAGCTTCGTGTAGCAGACAGTCATCGCCATGCTTGTGCAGCAGCGCCATGCCCTTGGACGGGTGGACACTGATCCTGTTGCTGGCGTTGGTGTAGAAGATTGTGTCGCCACCAGTGAACTCGTCGCCCCCAGTCAAGTAGATGAGCAGAGTCCACTTCGTGACAGCACCGGCACCACCAACATCGATACTGTCGTCGTAGTGCCTCCCGAAGTAGTGGCCCTCTGTGTAGCGGTAGACCCTCAGGTTGGGATTCAGTCCTTGTGCGCTCTGGAACTCGTCCTTGATGGGTCCATCATCACCACCACCATCACCACCACCAACCAGGATGCTCTGTAGATACAGCCACAAGTTGTGGGCTGCTGAAGAGTCTGAGAGGGAGACACGGTCGTTCACTCTGGCAGCGTAGTCCCTGGACCTGGTGGGAGGCGTGGTAGTCAGCTGGAGACCGCTGGCGAACGAGCTGATCAGCTGGTTGCAGAACGTTGGCGTGAAGAACTTTTTGATGGTGATGATTTCTGGAGTGTCGAGCTCCACCAGCTGGGCCTGTGGGAGGAACGACGGCTTGATGATGAGGTCCTGGGGGAAACGGTATGGCTTGTGCTGCTGCTGCTGGGCTGCTGGGCTGTGTGTCTTTTTTTCTTTCTTCTTTGCCATGGCTGGATGTGTTGGTAATGAAGTTGATAGTTGACTCGTTGACTGTTGATGGATTGTTATGCTTATAGTGATTGGTAATACATTATGTAATCTCAGTAATATTACTACTATCCACTATGGATACTATTAGAATAGAAAACCATAGTATTAATTACTATTTTACTAAATTCAATAAGTATTATAATGCAATATTTATTATATTTTGCTGGTGCAAACTTTTAAAGATTGATATATCACAATTTATATAGATAACCTACAAGGCAACCCCAAGAAGCGCAGTGATAGTAAACAAAGAAACAAGCAAGATCCCGTACTTTGGATTAACAGGGTTTGCTAACATCACAGCACCTGCAGCAGCATTGGCTGTTTTTGTTGTAGAACCTGAGGTTGAGGACCCATCTTTAGTGACACCGAAAAAACTCTTGACTTTATCACCAACTTCAGAGGCAACTGATTTAGCAGCGGATTCGACATTTGTTGCAACACTTTTAGCAGCAGATTCAGCCTTTGTGCCTATTGACTTGGCATCAGATGCAATTCTTGTGGCAACAGAATAGCCATCAGAAGTGATTTTCGTGGCTAATGATTCAGCATCAGAAGCAATTCTTGTGCCAATGGAGTGAGCATCGGAGGTGACAACAGAATAAACAGAGCCCATTTGAATAATATATAATTAATTATATATATATATATATATTGAATATCAGGATTCAGGAATCAGGACTGTTCACATTATTTATAGTATATCGAGTTATTAATGTTTATATTCATTTCATATCGGTCATCATCTATTATACGGGAACTTCAATTCACTATCCGAGGAAACAATATTGAATCTGTATGCTGAAACTGTGACTGTTGTTGATGTTACATGCACCTATTGAGTCAAATGTAAATATTTTTTTTAGATTCAACCTTTACCCACTGAATATATAACAGAACAGCTATACTTCACTATTAATCTAAATAGGTGTATGCATTCCGGATTTACTGGAGATCACCTCGGAGTTAACCCGGACTTTAATATTTTAGTGTTATTACATAATCCCTGACTAACATTCCTCCTCAGCCGCGGCAATCGATTCAATTAGACAAACACGGATAATTATCAGCTTTTAATAAAAGAACCAACAACTTTTAAGGAATACAGCCAAACCACGATTCAAACACACGTTACACCATAATGTCTGGGAAAGAGGTCCTCCAGGAACAGGCGCTGGAGAAGAGACTCTCACGCTCCGTCCAGATCCCATCCATGGTGATCAAAACTGTTCAAGAGCCCGTCTTGAGGTCCTTATCCCCCATCACCTCCTCCGTGCAAGAACTGGGCAAAATCACAACAAACTCGATAGATAAGGTCGCTAATGCTGCGGTGGGCTACGTGGGATGCGAGCACAAGGAACCAGTCCCAGCGATCAACGCTGCTAACGCTGAAAAGGACTGTGCTATTCCTGCTGGGTTGGCTAAATCTTTTGTGTCACTGTTAACTACCGCCAGTATGTACAATGGGAATCTCCAAGATTTGGATGAAGAGGAGGAGGAAAAGCATGAAGAGAAGCATGATACAGCCATCCCTGAAGAACCTGTCGCTGATACACTTAAAGTCCCTGGTTCTGCTTCTGCTACTGATTCTGGTTCTGCTGCTACTATCGCTACCGATTTCGAAGAAGATGAGCATCGTCACCGGGATGATTCTTCTGTTAGCGCTTATGATATCGACCAGCTCAAGCAAGATGGGCTCTCGCCACCACCATTGCACAAACGAAAAACTCAGTTTGAAATATCCGTCGTCAAGAAATACAGGGAGGCAAATCATACTCCCGAAGACTCCACCCATAGAGCAATCGCTCTTTGTGAGAAATTGATTGAAACCTTCAAGATAGCTGCTGATGATGTCTTTTTGGCAGAGTACCCATGCTGGTTACTGAAAGACGTCTTGATCCAAGGCCATATCTACCTAACAAAATCCCATTTGTTATATTTTGCTTATCTACCAATCAAAATGAGAAACAAAGTTTCAGCCTCTGGCTATTTGAACTTGGAGTCAACTTTCATCCCAAAGCAGTTCAGATATTGGGTCATGTTGAAAGATAACACTTTATCACTTTACTCAAATTCAACTGAACTATACTTCCCAGTGCTTACAATTGATTTGAGATATGCTCTAAGAGCTGAGATTGTTACTCCGCGTGGTAAGGTTCCTAGTGATGTTACTGTTGCAACTTGGTTTAGAGTCCTTGTTGAGAACAAAACTTATAATTTCCAAGCAGATTCTGAACATTCAGCTAGAACTTGGGTTGGGTTGATAAAGAAACATATTTTTGCAACAAGAAATAAAGGTGATTCAGTTACAATTAAAATCCCATTACAAAATGTTATTGATTTGGATGAATCTCAAATATTTGATGCTAGTGAAACTCTAAGATTGAAAGTTTTAGAAAGTGCAAAGACTTTTGCTGTTGATGATTATTTCTTTATGTTTTTTAAAAAGGGTCCAGAAGCTGTTTCCACCATTCGCAATGCTATTAAAGAATGGAAGGAAATCGATTCAACAGCCACTGAAAAAACAGTTGATAGCACTATAGATAAAGATGATAAAATCAAAACAACACCAAGAAAGAAAACTTTGGTGGGGAAAGTTTTAACTCCAGTTTCAAAATTAAAATTCCCAACTTCTCCAATCAAATCGTCGTCCATTTCCACAAAAGAAGATGTTGAAACTACAATTCCGGAAGGGTTATATCCACAAGAACCAGTAATTGAGCAATACCATTCCCAAGAAAACTCTATTGATCAATTATCTCACAATGATCTTGATCTATCATTAGAGAAAAACCAAGATGATTCAACAACTTCATTGGTTCCTGCATTAAACCAAGTGAAAATTGATCAACAATCTTCAGTATCTACCGATGCTCCATTATCATCATCAGCAGCAGCATCTCCACCAAAAACCCATCACCACCTGTCTTCTCTGGCAAACAAAGTTTCAACGAAAAAACTATGGGCCGCCCCAAGAGTTTTGAAATCAGCTTCATCAATGTGGGCATCAAATCCATTACATTATGATGAAGAACTTTCTCTTGAGCGTGGTGTTGATGATGATCCATATCTGGCCCCAAAAGAGGAACGTGTTGCTGCCACCAAAAGATTCCAGGATCATTTCTCTTTGGCAAGATCTGATACATTAGTTGCTGCATATTATTCACATTTACAAAGAAATGTACCAACTTATGGGAAAATATATCTTGGCTCAAAGGAAATTTGTTTTAGATCTTTGGTTCCTGGGTTCCATACCAAAATGGTGTTGCCGTATAAGGATATTGAAAATTGTTACAAGGAGAAGGGTTTTAAATTTGGATATGCTGGCTTGGTTGTTGTTATCCAAGGTCATGAAGAATTGTTTTTCGAATTCAGTTCAAATAATGCTAGAGATGATTGTGAATTTTTGTTATTGAAACAATTGGACAAGATCAAAAAGGTGAAACATTCAACAAAACTTGGGTCGGATAATGAGACATTGGTTGATAATGATGATACAGTTTCTACAATATCATTAAGTGCAAGTTTAAAACTGGAAGCTGCAAATGTTAAATTGTTTGAAGATAAGATCCATTCAACTGCTGGATTGGACATTCCAATAATGGTTGAAGATAATCCATTTCTGAAAACTACAATCAAACCCAAAGATCCATTTAAAATCACATTGTTAACCATTGGATCAAGAGGTGATGTTCAACCATACATTGCATTAGGTATCGGTCTACAAAAAGAAGGCCATAAAGTTCGTATTGTGACTCATATTGAGTTTAAAGAGTGGATTGAAAGTTATGGATTTGAATTCAGAGAAATTGCTGGTAATCCAGCAAAGTTGATGTCATTGATGGTTGAACATGGTTCTATGAATGTCGGACTAATTAAAGAAGCATCAAGTAATTTCAGAGGTTGGATTGCAGAACTGTTGGATACAAGTTGGGAAGCATGTCAAGATTCAGACATTTTGATTGAATCCCCATCTGCAATGGCTGGTATTCATATTGCAGAAGCCTTGAATATCCCATATTTTAGAGCATTTACAATGCCATGGACAAGAACAAGAGCTTATCCACATGCATTCATTGTTCCAGATCAAAAAAGAGGTGGATCATATAACTATTTAACATATGTTATTTTTGAAAACATTTTTTGGAAAGGTACATCTGGACAAATCAACAAATGGAGACGTGAAAAGTTGAATTTACCAAAGACAAATCTAGAAACATTACAACAAAATAAAGTTCCATTTCTATATAATGTTTCACCAACAGTTTTACCACCTCCAGTTGATTATAGCAATTGGATTAAAGTTACTGGATATTGGTTTTTGAATGAATCTTCCAAGTATACAGCACCAAAGGAACTGAAAGATTTTATTGAAAAGGCAAGAGATGATAAGAAAAAACTAGTGTATATTGGCTTTGGTTCAATTGTTGTGTCAAACCCAAAAGAATTGACACAGGCTGTTGCAGATGCTGTTGTCCAAGCAGATGTCCGCTGTATCCTAAACAAAGGTTGGTCAGAACGATTAGGTGGTCCTAAGACATTAGAGATTGAATTACCACCTCAAGTGTTTAATGCTGGTTCAATTCCACATGATTGGTTATTTCCACAAGTTGATGCAGCTGTTCACCATGGTGGGTCTGGTACTACTGGGACAAGTTTGAAATTTGGATTACCAACGATCATTAAACCATTTTTTGGTGATCAGTTCTTTTATGCTAATAGAGTTGAAGATATTGGAGTTGGTATTGGTTTGAAGAAATTGAATTCGAGATCATTGGCCAAGGCAATAAAGGAAGCCACAACTAATAATAGAATGATTTCAAGAGCCAAAGAGATTGGTGAACAGATTAGAAAAGAAGATGGTGTTAACAATGCAATTTTGGCGATATATAATGAGTTGGAATATGCTAAAGGGTTGATCACAGAGAAGCGTAAGGCCAACCCATCCAAAGAAGATGATTCCAAACGAGTGTTTAGTCTTGAGGAGTATAACAAAGGAGAGGATATTGGTGATGAAGATGGTTCATGGTTATTATTATAAAGTATAGATGATTGTTTGATATAATGTATATTGCATGAGTTGCTTGTTCATTTAATTAATACTAATATAATGTTTATTTATATCTTTGGTTATATATAGTGTACTGTGTTTATAAACACCACATTTCGCCATAATATTATGTTGAAGCTGTAATATGTATAATATGTATTATTATAATAATTATATAGTATGTTATCTCTAGCATCCAATATTAAATTTGGTTATTTAATTTACAAGCTTGTGTCCGCTATAGCCAGCAGTGGCACTGTTTTAAGAGAAGTATAACACTAGCCTAGCATCATTAACAAAATGTCTGATCTACTAATTAGTTTTGAATATCGATCACTCTACAATAAAGTTTTATCTATTGACCCTTCCTGCGCTGGTGTTTTACAAGCTCGGCTACGGAACACTGCACCCGTTGACTTCACATTAATACATCAAACCACTGGATGTTTGTTGGGTATTAAATTTTGGTATTACAGTTTACCAGTCTATTAGTGGGGAATTGGGTGTAAGCGGACGGATGCATGGTGTTGGGGTTCAGTGCATTGATCACATAATATGTTACGTAATTGATACTCAAGTGTTCATAGTTATATAGCTTCTTTTACATATAAAGAATTAATAAAACAAAATTTAGAAACGATGGTTGAATTTAAATTACCATGCCAAATGAAATAATATATATTTGTATCAACGTTTTCATGTTTCAACTTTCTACCCAGGTGGTCTAAATTATGCACCTAAGATTAACTCCGAATCAGCTGCAGCTTCCTACAGGAAATCTGCCTGAGGCTCTGAGCCATATTATTCATTTGATTCATACTCCAGTTCACTGGGGCCTACATTTGAATCTTGAATACCTCCACTATCTTAGATTCTATTATATCCCAAATCTCAATTTTTAAGCAGGACTCAGGAGCTCGCGGATTCATCTGAATCAAAAACCCCACTGGTAATCAATATGCATATACGATTTAGTTGTAAACCACATTGATCACATACTGATTGTAAAGTGACACGCTATTCTCCTCTCACAAATTGTATTATGTACACGGTATGCTGTACACTGTTATTAATATCTTTAAGTACAAACATGTATATATATCTCGAACAATAACTTCCATTTTGCTCCTCAATTCAATAATCTTAAACAAATAATCAAATATCAAACAATATAATTATAACTACAGATGAGTTCTGAATCTGATAGTGTTGATCATACTAGTGACATAAAATCACCAGTTCAATTAAATGAAAATCAAAATGGAAAAGATGCTATAAACCACTCCGTTGTCTCTTTCACCAAAGATGATATTGATAAAGGTGAAGTTCTAAAAACATTTTGCTCTCCTTCAAAAAACAATGGTGACGTCGATGAAGCTATGGCTCTTGCAATGGATGCTGAACAAGATCAAGTTATTTACGACCCTGTTGCTGATAAAAAGTTGTTGAGAAAAATAGATCTTTTTTTGCTACCATTATTATGTTTCCTATATTGTTGTCAATTTATGGATAAGATTACCAATGGTAGTGCTGCTATCCTAGGGTTAATACCAGATTTGCATATGAAAGGTGACATGTTCTCCTGGAGTGGTACTTCCTTCTACTTAGGTTACTTGTCATTTGAATTTCCAGTCACTTTGGTCTTGCAAAGATTTCATCTTACTAGAACTATTACATTTTTTATTCTTATGTGGGGTATTACTTTAACTTTGCATGCTACACCAAACTATGCCGGTTTCATCTTT
Organism: Liangdongia berthetii; assembly: GCA_030564525.1. Lineage (NCBI taxonomy): Eukaryota > Fungi > Ascomycota > Saccharomycetes > Phaffomycetales > Wickerhamomycetaceae > Liangdongia > Liangdongia berthetii. Next base: position 1,642 of record JAJLVX010000037.1, on the reverse strand, counting down.
TTAAGAACAATGTTGGGAGTCTTTGAGTCTGCAATCTCTCCAGCAATGGTCATTATTACTGGTCAATGGTACAGAAAAGAAGAACAATTTTTGAGAACAGCATTATGGTTCTGTTGTAACGGTTTAGGTTCCATCTTGTGTACCGCAATTGCTTATGGTTGTCTTATTCATGGTCCAAAATACTCCATAGAGCCATGGAAAGTGTTATTCATTGTTACTGGATTAATGACAGTTGTTGTTGGTATTGCATTTTATATTCATATCCCTCCTGATCCATCAAAAGCTTGGTTTTTGTCTAAACATGAAAAATTGATGGTTGTTGCTAGAATTAGAGATAATAAGCAAGGTTTTGGTAATAAACATTTCAAGAAATATCAATTCATTGAAGCTTTAAAAGATCCACTTACATGGCTGTTTTTCATTTTTGCTCTGGCTTCCAATATTCCAAATGGTGCTTTGACAAACTTTGCACCAATCTTGTTGCACGGTGATTTTGGTTATGATACAGAAAAAACCTTGTTAATGGGTTTACCAGGTGGTGCTATTGAAATTGTTGGCTGTGCATTGTTCGCATACTGTCACAAATTTATTCCACATAGATTGAGTATTGCATTGTTTGCACAAATGCTTTTATTTGTTACATCTTGTATGTTTTCATTTGCACACAACAAAAAGGCTAGATTGGGAGGGTTTTATCTACAAAATCTTTCTCCAATTGGTACCATTTGTGCATTATCTTGTTTCCAATCAAACACTGCTGGTCATACAAAGAAGGTTGCTACAACTGCCATTTTTCTGATTGGTTATTCGGTGGGTAATTTGGTTGGGCCTCAAACATTTATTGATACCCAAGCTCCAAATTACATTGGTGGTAAGATTGCCATTGTTGTAGGCAATGGGGTTAGTATGGTGCTTATTTTGGTCATCTATATATTATATTGGGCTGAAAACAAAAAGAAAGACAAAAAATCTGCTGAAATTAGTGATGAGGACTTTAAAACTATGATTCAAAACTCTGAATTTGCGGATTTGACTGATAGAGAAAACCCTGAATTTAGATACAGTTTGTAATTCATTTTATTTTATATTACTCTATCATATATATAGTTATAATAATTATAATATTAGTTTGTGCAGTCAATCATTTATTATATTTATTTCATGATACAGCATTAATATATAGCTAGCTGTTGTAGCTGCACGTCTCTTTTATAATTATACTAGATCATTTAAACAATATATTTATATCGACAGCTTATTATAGTATATTGCATTGAATTCGATACGTACTTAATTAATATTATAAAATATGCATGTAAATATCATGATCACTAGTACTTATAATTATGAGATCCCGGGCGCCCTTTTTATCTAACCGATTAATGTATTATTGATGGTACACAATTTTATATACATGAGTACTGCAGATTAATAACCAAGTAGAAATCACCAGTTTGTAACTTCCTCAGCCTCACCAAATACAGACTCTTTCACTTCACCAATGGCCTCTTCCTTCCAAGGAATACCTTCTTGACTCATGATATCACTGCATTTGTCCTTTATGAAATCGATAATTAACTTGTTCATGGCTGCAAATTCTAATAAAAATGCATCATGACCTTCTGGAGAAACAACTTTTTCC
>JAJLVX010000036.1:23875-55289 GCA_030564525.1 Liangdongia berthetii | reverse complement strand
AAGCTGCTCTAATGGCTTTATCTTCTGCTGCTGAAGGTTGTAGGGATGTTTTAATCAATGAGATCCCAAGAATCTTGGATTTGATTTTACCATCTTTGAATGATCCACATGCCAGAGTTCAATATGCAACTTGTAATGCTCTTGGTCAAATCTCCACTGATTTTGCTGATACTATCCAACGTACTGCTGGTGATCGTATCATTCCAGCTTTGGTTTCCAAATTGACTAACCAATCTGTCCCAAGAGTGCAAGCCCATGCTGCTGCTGCTCTAGTCAATTTCTCTGAAAATGCAACCAAGGAAACTTTGGAGCCATACTTGGATGATTTGTTGTCCAATTTGTTAACTTTACTACAAAGTCCAAAACGTTATGTTCAAGAACAAGTCTTAACCACCATTGCTATTGTTGCTGATGCTGCCGAACAAAAGTTTGTCAAGTACTACGACACCTTGATGCCATTGTTGCTTAATGTTTTGAAGACTGATATGGGCGATGAAAACAGACTGCTAAAGGCCAAATGTATTGAATGTTCTACTTTGATTGCTCTTGCTGTTGGTAAGGAACAATTTGCTCCACATTCCCAAGAATTAATTCAACTATTTGGTGCTCTTCAACAAACTCCATTACAAGAAGATGATCCAGTCAAACCATATTTGGAGCAAGGTTGGGGTAGAATTGCTAGAATTGTTGGTAAAGACTTTTTGCCTTTGTTACCAAGTGTTTTACCACCATTATTAGAGGCTGCAAAGGTTACCCAAGATATTAGTTTATTGGAAGAAGATGAAGCTGAAGAATTTAACCAAAATGAAGACTGGGATGTCATCCAATTGCAAGGTAAGCACATTGCTGTTCATACTGCTGTTTTGGATGACAAGGCTGCTGCAATTGATTTGATTAGTGGTTATGCTGAAATTCTAAAAGGTGATTTCTACCAATACACTAGAGAAATTGTTGCTGATATCTTGATTCCATCTCTAGACTTTTATCTACATGATGAAGTCCGTAGAGCTGCTGCTGCTGCTTTCCCTGCATTGTTACTAACAGCCAAATATGCCACTGGTGAAAAGTCCACAGAAACTTTGGAATTGTGGTCACTAATGTTGAATAAGCTGTTGAAAACAATTGGTACTGAACCAGTTCCAGATTTACTATTTATTTACTATGGTGCTTTGTCTCAATGTGTTGAAATCATTGGTGAAAATGCTCTTGCAGGTCCACAATTAGAAGCCTTTGTCACTAATGTGGATTCAAATTTGAAGGATATGTACGAACGTATCAAGGAACGTGAAAATGCCGATGATGAATATAATGAAGAATTTGAAGAAGACGAAACTGATTACACTGATGAAGATCTAAGTGATGAAATTAACAGGGTCATTTCCATCGTTTTCAAGTCCACAAAGGCCAATTTCCTACCTACATTCCAATCCTTAGTTCCAACTGTTTCTACATACATCAAGGATGAAAACTCCATTTGCAAAGCATTTGGTTTATGTGTTGCTGCTGACTTGATTGAATATACTGGTGTTCAATCAGCTGTTTTCCAAGACATGTTTTTGCACCCAATTGGTGAAGGTTTATCATCTCAATTTGCACCAGTCAGACAAGCTGCTGCATATGCCATTGGTGTTGCAGCCCAAAATGCTTCTCAAGCATATGGTGATTTTGTTTTAGCTGCTTTGGAACCATTGTTCAAGATCACAGCTATGCCAGATGCTAGAAATGATGAAAACATTGCAGCTACTGAGAATGCCTCATCAGCCATTGCCAAATCTATCCATTCTTTAGGTAACAAGATTCCAAATTTGGACAATGTTATTAGTAACTGGACAAAGACCCTTCCAGTTTTGCAAGACAGCGAAGCCGCCACTTTCAGTTATAGATTCCTTGCGGAATTGATTGATAGTAACCACCCAGCCATCACTTCTCAAGTTGCACAAATTATAGATTATGTGATTCAAGCATTGACATTTAATTCTATTGGTGGTAAGACTGCGGAAACAGTTGTCCTTGCGACCAAAAAGCTACTTGGTTCCATTCCACACGAGGAGGCCATGGGGTTGCTGCAGAGATATCCTGTTGAACAACAACAAGTGATCCAAAAGTGGTTTGTTTAATTAGTTTTGTATAGATTAGTTAGTTTTTTGAATTTTATTATGAATAAGTAGTATTTGAGTTTATTATGTAGTTCCCTATTATGGATATGTCCAAATCCGGACGAAATAATTTTTGGGATTTTTTTTTTTTCAAAAAAATTTTAATGCGATGAGATGAGATAGAAAGTATGTAATTGAATATAGTACAAATAAAAAGTTTAAAGAATATATATCATGGGATTAGCTGGAGAAAGAGTAAAACAGAGGTTTGGTACTGATCCAAGAAACACCAAATGGGCCAACAACACATCTCGTTTCGGGCATCAATACTTGGAGAAACAAGGCTGGACTCCTGGATCAGGGTTAGGTCTAGTTGACCATGCAGTGACTACACATGTTAAGATTGCATTCAAAGGTGACAATACTGGTCTTGGAGCCAAATTGGCGAAGAAGAAGAAGACAGATGAGTTTGATAGTGGAGAGTGTGCTGGTCTTGATGTTTTCCAGAGAATTTTGGGGAGATTGAATGGCCGTGAAGATGAGATTAATAAGGAACTTGATACACAGAGAAAAGAAAGGATAATAAATGGGAAGTTTGGTATTAGATTTGTTATGGCTGATACTCTGAAGAGTACATGGGATGCAGAAGCTAAGAAGTTGGTGAAGAGGGACCAAGAGGTTCAAGAAAAGAAGGAGAAGAAGAGAGCCAGAGAAGAGGCTGATGAAGATGATAAAAAGTCCAAGAAATCAAAGAAAGAGAAGAAAGAGAAGAAGGATAAGAAAGAGAAGAAAGAGAAGAAAGAAAAGAAAGAAAAGGAGAAATCAAAGGATAAAGAACACAAGAAAGAAAAGAAAGACAAGAAAGACAAAAAGGAAAAGAAGGATAAAAAACACAAGAAGGATAAAGAAGAAGTGACCAGAGAAAGCATGCTGAAACCATCAAAGAGCACGATAGCACCAGCAGCCACAAGACTAAGTGTTCGTGCCAAGTGGATCAAGCAGAAAAGAGCAGCCACTTTGGACAGCAAGGCATTGAATGAAATTTTTATGGTTACCAATTGAAATAGATTTATATTGATATAATAATACAGTACTACAATTTAGAATCATTAAACAGCTATTTATAATAAAACTAAGTAAGCAAATTAGCAATTGTTTTTATAGATTTTCTGCAGATTGTTTTAATATTTTAAAACTAGACTATATTGTACAACTTATATTATAAGAAAATGTCATTAAATTGGGAGGATATTGTCATTAAATTATCAATTAGCTCTCTCTCTGCCTTTTGTAATTTTGTTTATTTAGTTACTCAAATAACCAAAACTAAACCCAAACCACCAAAGAAGAATGAAGTGATTGCAGTGAAGAACAACAAATCAGATGAAGAGACGGATGGCTTAACAAAGGAACCTGAAGACTTCTTTGTAGAAGTGGAAGAAGCAGTTGAGGAGCCAGAACCAGAAGATGATTTTGAAGAACCAGAACCAGAACCAGAATCAGTTGAAGATGATGAATCACCAGAGTTTGAACCTGAAGAACCAGAGCCGGAGCTTGAGCCAGAGGAACCAGAGGCAGAGGCAGAAGCCAAAACATTGGAACAGGTTGAAGCAGCAGAGGCAGAAACTAGGGTGGCAGAACCGTCGAAATCACAGTCTGTGGAGTGCTCACCATTGTCTTCGTAGTACTTGTTCAACAAGTAGGACAACTTGGACTTGTCATCACAGTAAGAGTATTCACCGTATTCACCAGAAGTACCGTTGGAACTGATATCAGAACAGTCAATCAGCCCACAAATGGTACCGTACAAGTCACTGTAGCTATCAGTGTCGACACCAGAGCCCAAGACACAAGTTAGAGAGCTTTCCAAACAGTCACAAACGTCCTTATCTGGGGTTGGAGGCAATTCGGTGTTTGATAACCAAGTTGAAGCAATACCTGGACAAGATAAAGAGGTTGTTACAGCATCAGCACTCTTAGCACTTGATGGAGAAATCTTTTGAATTTCAGACTTTAGATTGTTGAAATCATCCAAAGTCTTGACAGAATCACCACTGATAGAAACCAAACCATAATTGTTTGTTTCTTCAAAGTACATGTAGACAATACCACCAGACCAGACATCAGTCATATCATCACCATACAAGGCTGCAACTTCGGTGAATTCTCTTGGTTGGACTTCATTACACCCATATTCAGAAAAGAAGATTGGGATTGACAAGTTTTTGAATTCTTCAGTTCTATCAGCGTAACCAGATTTTTCGAAAGTTGATTCACCACACCATTCGTACATGTTGATACCAAAGAAATCAGCTTTAACGTCTGCATCACCACAAGCGAAATAATCTGCAATAGCCACTCTAGTTTCAGAATCATCATTAGAAGAATAACCAACAGGGATGTCTCTGTAACCCTTTTCCTTGATGTAAGCTTTAGTGTCTCTGACAGCAGCCTTGACAAAAGCAGAAGCATCAGAATTTGTCTTGTTGTTTGTAACTTCGTTACCAGCAAAGAAACCCAACACGTTTGAATAACCAGCAAGAGCATCAACAGCAGTTGTGTAACGCTCATATAGTTCCAAATTCCAAGAAGGAGAATCTCTATTAATAGATTCGTCTGGTTGGGATAAATCAGCAATGATGTAGATACCATTTTCGGCAAACAAGTTCATACAGTCATCATGGTCCAAAGAAACATTGATGGCATAGACTCTTAGGGTGTTTGTATCCAATTCCAACAAGTATGGTAAATCTCTTTGACAAGCGTCAGCATCAGCCAAGGGATCTATAAAAGAGTCATCACTTGTTGAATTTGCTGTATCTTGTTGGTATGCGATACCTTTGATGTAGAATTGAGAACCATTGTTCGAGAAGAAGAACTTGTTACCAATGACTTCAATAGCTGGGGCTGCTGAAGATGAAGAGGATGCCTGGGCTGAACTGGAGGAGGCAGTGGCAGCGTATGACAGCACTGGGAGAGCGAGTGTGTATAGTATGTTCTTGAACAACATTTTGATTATAGGGATAATAAAAAAGAATGAATGTACTCTAAAGATAACACAAACACAAGAGGTTAAAACTCTAAACAGGGAGCTACAAAGTATTTATAACGATTATACCAATCTCTATTTGTTTATTATTCTCGACATGTTTACCTTTTGAGAAGCGACACGGTCGAATTTTGTTTAAATTCTCGTTCTCTTGGGGCTGTACAGACACAATTACAGGGAGTTCTTAGAAACTTCAAACTGGCATAGCCTTGTTAGCTGAGCGGAGGGCTGAGCACTGAGCAGTGAGCAGAGGGAGTACTCAGTATCTCAGATTGAAGAACCATGACTTTGAGCAGCCCAACTCGAGACCAACTCTAGGTAGACTCTGACCATTACTATGCCAAGTCCAGGTGATACTGGTCATTACTATGGTAGTCCTGTCACCTGTTCTGGATCTGTTTGAACTTGAACTTGAAGGGGAGCTATAAGTTACAACTTGTGGAAATTGGATGCACATCCCCCAAGGCTGAAGTTGGGTATGCGGTACCTTACAGATGACTATTTATAGAAGAGCAGCACTACAGTCTGCTATGCTATTAACCAACTACTATTAAATAAACATAATATTATAATTTACGATACTATACACTATACTCTACAGTGTACACCCTACTCTATCCATAAATCTTGGTGTGCTAAACAGAATCTCCACTTTTCTTGATTTGTCTTGATTTCTCGACTGACGTCATTTCCAATTTCTTGTCCGCTCTTTTGAGGCATGGCGATGCATCTTTTTTACATCAACACATCTAGAACTGGAAATACACCAAGAATATAAAAGCAATTAAGCCTAGAATTTCAAGCCATGGATTAATACCTGTGATCAGTTCTATCATCTATGATTCCACGACGTCCCAATCCATCCAATTCATAACCGTATACAGCTCGGTACTTACTCCAATTGGAAACAACAAAACAAACAATCCACCCCTTCCATCAACAAACACGATAGATTCGTAAAGCTTAAACACATGCTACACCAGAATAGGCTTATCTAGATCCAACTTATAATACTCTGGAAATTAGCAAAATGTGGAAAACGTCTATTCCTGTATAAAAAAGATTAGTTGCTCAAAAAAGGGTTGTATATATAATAAAAGCACAAAGGTAGCTCATCTCAAAAATAATAAAAAATAAAGGGGGAATAAGAGAATCAAAATTATAATTTTTTTTTATATTATGTCAATATTGTTTATGTTCTATTGTTTAGTTGGTATCACTCAGAGTTCAGTTTAAATCAAAACAAATGACAAACCACCAACAACAAAGATGGAGGCTAGGGTGGTCAAAACAAATTCACCCATCATTGGAGCTCTAACACCAGCAGCTGAAGACTTGGACTTGGAAGAGGAAGCAGCGGAAGAAGAACCGGATCCACTAGCACTGGCTGCACCAGAAGAAGCAGAACCAGAGGCAGAATCAGAAGCTGAAGCATTTGAAGAATCAGCAGTAGCTGAAGCACCACCAGATTGGGTGATCTTGGCTGCAGAAGAAGCAGCTGGGGCAGAAATAACACCAGTGACAGTACCAGTACCAACACTACCAGCAGCATCAAAAGCAGAAGAACATTGAGAACCAGTGGAAACACTATCCTTCAAAGAGGCTGAACCACTAAAGTCACAAGCTGAAGCATCACCACCGTTGGCAGAGTAGTACAAGTTCATGACAAAGTTCAACTTTTGCTTGGAGTCACAAGTAGAGAAGGAACCATAAACACCAGAGGTACCATTAGCAGTGATACCAGCACAAGAAACTTGGTCACAGATGTAATCAAACAAAGTGGCATATTCATCAGAATCAACATCATCATCGACAACACACTTTAGAGAGCTGTCCAAACAAGAACACAAACCAGCATCTGGGGTTGGTGGCAAGTCAGTGGCAGCCTTCCAGTACTTGCCTTCAGTTGGACAAGATAATTCCTTAGCGGAAGCTGAAGCATCGGAAGATTTGGCAGAGGATGGGGTAACCTTTTCAATTTGGGACTTGTAGTTGTTGTAATCATCCAAGGTTGAAACACTGTCGCCACTAACAGAAACCAAACCATAGTGGTTTTCTTCTTCAAAGTACATGTAGACAATACCACCAGACCAGACATCTGTCATATCATCACCGTATAAAGTGGCAACTTCAGAGAATTGTCTTGGTTGAACTTCGTTACAACCATATTCAGAAAAGAAGATTGGAATAGACAAGTTCTTGAAGTCAGCAGTTCTATCAGCGTAACCAGACTTTTGGAAAGTAGAAGAACCACACCATTCGTACATGTTGATACCAAAGAAATCAGCCTTTTCATCATCATCACCACAAGAGAAGTAATCAGCTAGAGGAACACGGATCTTGTCATCATCGTTGGAAGAGTAACCAACTGGGATGGTTCTGTAACCCTTTTCCTTGATGTAAGCCTTGGTGTCTCTGACAGCAGCCTTAACAAAAGCAGAAGCATCAGTGTTGGTGTAATTGTTAGTAACTTCGTTACCAGCAAAGAAACCCAAAACATTTGGATAAGCTTGGAATTCATCAACAACAGAAGCATATCTTTCGTATAATTCAACGGTCCAGGAAGGATCAGATCTATCAACAGACAAACCAGGTTCACTCAAATCAGCAATAACGTAGATACCGGCATCTTGCAATTGTTCCATACAGTCAGAGTGATCTAGAGAAGAGTTCAAAGCGTAAACTCTAATGGTGTTGGTGTCAACACCAGCCAAGTATGGGATATCTCTCTTACAGATATCACCATCAGCCAAAGGATCGTTGAAAGTAGCACCACCAGTAGTGTTGGCAGTGTTTTGTTGGTAAGCAATACCCTTGATGAAGAATTGGGAACCATTGTTGGAGTAGAAGAACTTGTTACCAATGACTTCAATGGTTGGGAAGTCATCTGAAGCAGCAGAGACACCCTTAATAGCCAAAGCAGCAGTGGCCAATAGAGAAGATGTGAATAGCATTATGATATAAAGAACGAATGTATAAGAAACAAAACAAAACAATCGGCAAGGACCAAAAAAAAAACAACAACAAAGGATAAAAGAACAAGTGAGTGTCTAATATATGAGCGATGAATGGAGATTCAAAAGTATTATAATATGAATATAATAATAATAATAAATTAACACCACTTAGTCTTCAAGTTGCTTGGTTTGTTATATATGGGTTGAATAAAAGGAGAAGGGAAAGGAAGTGATGCCGGTAACTTTTTAAATTTTTGTTGATTTTTCGTTTGTTTTGATCTCGTCTGAAAAAAGAAACACACGAAAATTTGGCGCGCTGGGAAAAACAACAGGACGATGCATTGACGATGCAGCTGAATTACTAAATCAGGAAATTCAAGTTTACTGTTTCGTCAAAGGTGCGCAAAATCCACTCCTTTTGTCAAGATTTGCCCTAAAATTAGCGTCATGGTCATGCACTTCACTGCAACCCAAAGTAAGAAATGCCAAATCTGATGCATTTGTCGGGGTAACTATTTGCGAAAAAAGCATCGTTTTAGATTTTGAGATTCATTCCAGTTTCAAATTTCAAATACAAGAGCTCAATATGCTTTACTACTATTTAGTTACAGACTCAAAGTGTGATGCGGGCTGAATGCTAATTTAGATTTAGTAGATGGCAGATGCTGATGTTATTGTTCATCCCTGATGGGAATGTTCCTAACATTCCTTACAAGCCTGCTTTCACGCCTGTACAGTTGTACACTAAAAAGTTAAAACGCGCTCCACAAAGAGTTCAACCAATCCTAACTTCACCTTTTTTGCGCTGAGCTAACTTTATTTACATTTTTCGCTCCTTGTATTCCCCCTTTAAAAATTGATTCATAAAGCGCGTCAAAAACATGCCGGCAAACGCATTGCGATGTTAGATAATTTCCAGATCAAGTAATGTCGCACTTCTAACCGACGGTAACCGTTCTTGGCTAGGCCATTACTTCAAGCAATAGATCCAACATCAATCTTACAACTTCAAGTTACATTATCTATTATCATTAAATATAGCAACTAGAATAGTCCTAAATACTAATCTAATATCATCAGAGAGAACATCCTCGTTAATAAGGCACAGTTCTGAATGGTGTTCTTGCTGGCGTAGTGGTGTGTATTGTTGATGGAGCATTCACTCCGGTATCATCATTATCTTGATGATTAGGTTGTATCAAACCATTGAAAAAACTATCTTCCAACCCTTGGAGCTCTGGTATATACTTGTGCGTAAACACAGGAACTATGATTAATGCCAAAAACAACAACAACATGGCAAAATATAGCACAGTGTATCGTATCATCGCACGTCTTCTTCTCTTCCTTTGTGTAGCAGACATGACTCTACTCATTCCAATTTGATCTTTAGGTCGTAACCAAAAAAGTGTCATTGTGTGCCAAGTATCACTATATGGCACGAGTACCAATGGTGTTTGAATAAACAACAACCAATGACCCAAAATAAAATCAGCTGCAAATAAGGACATTTCCATAATCTTTACAATATATTCTCTGAGTGGTTGTGAAAAAAATGCAACAAACCCAACTTCATTATGGAACCAATCTCCAGACCACCATGCTCTATTAATTTTATCATTCTTATATTCTCGTGATAAAAACAAGATTGTAATTGATTTAAATGTCAAATCTTGAAATGAAATCACACATAAAACACACGACAACAATCTAGGAAAATTCCATCCTTCTAAAAACCAGATCACTTCAAAAATAATCATATAAATGAAAACTGAACAGCCATGAGCAAGCGCTGCAGCAAAACCTGGACCTTTAGAACAACAACATGAACATAATGGTACAACAGATAGGGATAAAAATCCAACCCCAAGTAAAACAAATGCATTCATAAGAATTGGCACAAATGTCAAAATTAGTAATCTTAGAATTGGAAGCGTTGGATCAACTTTCCTAACACCATTTTGCGAATTGATAAATGTATATGCACAAAATAACAAAACTGCATTCATAATTGGTAAAAATAACTCTGAAAAATATGTATTCTTTAAGGATGATTTCTTAGTGTCTAAACCTTGTGACTTTTCAGACAGATCACCAATTAATTTACTTTTGAACCCAGTAAAACGGGCTCTTGACTGTTTCACATAGCTAATCCACGAATTAGCATGCCATTTGCAATTACCCCTGGAAAGCCAATGAATAAAGACTCTATAATCAAGGATGAAATCTTCATATGAGAATTGATGTGGATTGAACATAAATGGTGAAATGCACATGGAAACCAAAGTCAACCAAAACCATAATAATGCTGGTTGCCACATTGAAATCGTAGCAAACAATAACATTAAAAACATTCTAGCACCAACATATATGGAGGAACTTGCAAATTTAGAATAAAGATAAAAAAACTGTATTCGTGTCACTGCAAAACCTCGACCAGTGGAGATATATCTTGCACCGCCAAATGTAACATCAGAAAGTAAAGAATTGGCATAAATCTGGCATACGAAAACTTCAAACAATGGTGATAATGAAATCAAATGACGAGTAAATCTTGAAACTGCTCTCCCAATGCCACGCTCAGTTAATTCTTGTACAATAAGTGGAATAAAGGAAATGAAAAACACAATAAAAACAGACAAGACAAAAATAGTAACCCAATGCAATACAGGTTGTAAATTATAGCATCCAATTGGTTTTTGTAAATCTGTGAAAGGGGCATCTTTTTCATATTCACATAATCTAGACTCATGAATCAAAGAACCAAGATTTACCAAAACAATCATGAACAATTGCACAGAAAGAATAATAAACAAGTTGTTGATATGGAATCCAGCATGTGCATAATAGAATGACAAAAATCTATCTAATGGTAATTGGGTGCCCAAGTAATAATATTCTCTAGATAGAATTTGTTCACCCATACCAGCACCAATTTTCGTTGTGAAATTCAAAATAGAACCAAATCCCAAATCTCTACCTTTACCACACTGGTAATAATCACAATGTTTGATTCTACCACCCCTTATCAATGCATTCATGCCTGCATAAATATCTTCGTTAAGGTGTAAGCCCTTTTGTGCTTTTGAAATGCCACCTCTTGTTGTCATGAAAATAGCGTTCAAAAAATCTGGATGCCCATAGTGCAACTTACCACCAATCTCAGCCAATGTTCTTGCAAATAACGTACCAAAAGTTTGTTCTTTACCAGCAGCAATGTCACCTAAAACACCAATATTTTCAGAGAAAATGTATTCTCTTGCACCAATGATCGCTACTGGAGCAGCTTGATCTTTATAAACAACGCCAGGAATATATGGAGGTGTGGTATCAAGATCTAATTCTTCAAATTCAGACAACACAGACCTAATTTTTAAACATTCTTCCAAATAGTTATCTTGATTGGCATCAATGACTTGAATGTATTCACCACGATAAAAAATTATTGAATGATTTTGGTTATCAGACTTACCATCACCCAAAATTGGGTTCCCAGATAATTTGATCTTATAGATTGGTTTCCTCTCACCAGTGATTTCATCTCTTTGAGCAAACCCATCAGTCAAAGCAGAATAGTAAATTCGTTCTCCATCAGGATTTGTTTCATCAATTTCCTCTTGAAGGTAGGAAATTTTGATTTCTGGATAAGCTCTCAACAAAAAATCGGTATCTTCCTTTTCAGCATCAGAAAAGTTTTGTAATCTTTGCATTGCAATGATCAACTTGAACTTTCTATGTGCCATCGCTTCCAAATCAAGATCTAGTTCCTCAGGATCATCAGAGTAAAACTGGACAATATCAGGATTCTCAATTCTGTAAAGCAACTTCAACGCACGAACATAATTTGTAAACCCAGAAGCTGTTCTATACAAAGTTTGAGTTCTCAAAGAAGCCCAAATCCTTGTTCTTAAAATATATTCGGGACTTGAAGTCTTGAACCCAACACAATAGAATGGCAAATCATCAATCTTGTCTTGAATAAAGTTATCCTCAGATGTGTTTGAAATAACTTTAAACATGTCACTGTTTTTACTCTGTTGAGTTTGATTTAAAATGGCAACATCAGTATTGACATTTTCATTATCATTTAAATCATTAGAGATATTCCTGCCCATTTCTTCGCCCTCTTTAACAGCAGCAGACATTCTTGCAGAAACATCATACTTCTTCCGAGTACTAGCCAAAAGACCACTATCTATTGCTAATAGTTTGGTGTCTTCAACAAAACAATCCCATTCTGTAGGATACAACCTTTTCAAGTATTCCAATAATGTTATTCTTGTATTCAAGTTGTCTTCTTTAATAATTTCTTTCAAGGATAAGATGATTTTTTCTCCATAGTGAGGAACTAAAACAGTAAATGTCGGCATACTTTCAATTGGTATTGGTTCTGGAATTGGTGTTGATAATGATTGAGCAAAAAAGGAAATACGGCGTTCAGCTTCAGATTTCTGAGGGAAATATTCATTTGATTTAAACGTTGAATCATCCTGTGAAATAAAGAAACTTGGGGGTTTCAATGTTTTTCTACCTTCATCATCATCACAAGCAATTTGTTGATATAATAATTTGTAGACAAGGTCGATAGGAAGCAAATGTTCTCTATACATGGATATGATTATTGCATTCCAAATTTGGGAAACCAAAATCTTTGGCTTATATTTAATGTCCATTTCACTTGTAGCCAAGATTTTGGAATAAATTCTCTTTGGTAATCTTGTATAAATATTTCTCCATGGTGACATTATAGAAATACCCAATGAAAACGACAAACCCACGGAAAATAAACAGTTACAGACAATATACCACAAGTAAGTATCAAGAAAGAACAAAACCAAGTCAGTAATATAGATTATTCCTAAAGTGATTCTTGCTTGTTGACGACACAACAAGTTGCCAATAAATTTATCACCCACACATCTAGTCATATCCATAATAGACAACACTCTGATAGGATCTCTGATCGATAATGTCAAAAAGAAGTAGGATTCAAGAAATTTGGCAGTGAAAATTGTGATCCATAGGAATGTTGAAAACCATCTTGACCGACCACTTAACTGTGCAAAGGCAGCAGTAAACGTTCTTGAAGAGACATACCTTCTACCCTTATGTTTCTTCTTTGTTAAAGAATGTCCACATAGCGAGCCCAAAGGAGTATAAGAGAACCAAACAAAGGTACACATAGCAATAGTAAACTGGATTATTGAAAGGATATATGCAGATTTTGAAACAGTTTGCAAATCAAAAAACAGAAAGATATAGACAGACGGACCAAAATTGATCACAAGCATAAACAAAATAAGCAATAACCGTTTAGTCAAATGCTGAGCACCCGGCCATTCTCTTGGAACAAAACACCATTCACCTAATGTAGCAACTAGTTGTACAAGACAAGCAACGGTGCCTCCAAGCGCAACTGCAGAATATCTAGATTGTGGGGTTGGTTGATTATCCAAAAGCTGGTTATACTCATATGTGTAAAGGGTTGGTGAATTAAAACTTGTAAAGAACCAAAATGAAGAAAGATGAATGATCCAAATTCTATTAAAGTTTGTAGCAGCATGTAACCAAGTTCTTCGTTCTTTGTAAGTTTTATAAAATGCCCCCTTCCAATCAACATCTGCCAATTTCATATATCTTTGTTCCAAGGGCACATCAACAATTCTATCAGGAGATGATTTTAATCTTAATCTTTCTATTCCTTCTGGGTACCAAAACAATTGGTTCACATCATCGTAACCAATTATACTCAGATGATCCCTTTCTCTTCGGATCAACTTTCCATTGGGACCCAAAGTATACATTTCATCTCTTAAGAACCGATATATTGGAGTAATAATGTTATCCAAGAAATGGTATTCTTGAGCTGGTGGTGCCAAATCAGAATTGGGAGAAGTCAAATAATCATAAGCACATTTGTATATAAAACAAAGACACTCAGGAACAAATCTCAATTGATTTGCTTCTCCCCAAATCAACAAATAAAGAGCAATTTGTTCAACTTTTTCTCTAGCGTTTAAACCATGCATTTTAGATTTCCATTTATAGTCAGCAATTTTGAAATCAAAATTCCTTTCCATTTCTTCTGGGGTAAATTCAATTGTCATATGCTCTTCAATAAATCTATCCTCTTGTTCTTGAGCTCTTCTTTGTTGTTCATCAATATCGATATTTTTCAATTTTGCCATTTTTTTGTTCCTCTTATAAGATTTCCCATGTAATTTCATATTAGAAAAGCCTAAATCCTCATCAAGATCCAATTGAGCAGCAAAGAACCATTTCCGATAATTTGCATTCTCACCACCAATATATGAAGCATGTAACGTTGTTAAAGCTGCTGTTGGAGTTAACCTGCTAGCCCTAGAATCCAATTGAACCAAGAAATGATCAAGCATATTTTCCATTGAAGATGATTGGAACCCAAATTTAGCAACCAAGTTTAGAAACACTTGCCTAATTTCTTCTTGAGTTATGGGAACATGATCTGACCATGATGAATATAAACTTTTGCCCATACTAAGTTTCATCTCAGGTTCTTCAATGGGCACTTCAATGGGCACATCAATGGGCACTTCGACAGGTATTGGAGGCTGTTCAGTGGTGTAATAATTGTTTTGATACTCTCCTTGGTTCTCGTTTTGATCACCTCTTTGATCGTCTTCATGATCATCACTTTGATCATCTTGTCGAACTTCTTTTTCCTGATCTTCTTCTTGTTGACAATCCACATTGTTATTCACCTCTTGAAAAGTATTTGATACATCTTCAAGATCTTGAGCAGTTGGTAATGTCTGTTGTAAATGAGTATCTGCAGGAGCGGCACTGTTCTCAATGGGACTAGCAACATAAATTTCATTATCAGAAACAGCACCAACGTTACCATTATTGTTTTTGGGTTCTAGATGTTTGGTGGACTTGTTCTTGTTCTTATTCTTTTTGGCAGCCATTTTAAGACTATGAGACACCCACACAAAGAGTAGTCAAAAACACGATGAAAGAATCATTATAATAATATACACTTTATCATATTCTGTTTTTTCATTTTTGATAGCGCCCTCAGGAAAACAGTGGTTGGTGTTTGTGTCTATATCTTGTTTTTGTGTCTCTTTTGGATTTTGAATCATTTGATCATATGTATTACTAAGCTATTATATAATATACACGTGACTTACTTAAAATTCCACAGGGTAACCTCATCATCAACTTTTTCGCTTGTTTCAAAGTTCAAACTGAATCTTTTTGTTTACATTTTTCTAGATCTGGGATCGCAACAAGATTACTGGATTGGGCTTATGGTGTAAATAAACAATAGAAGAGATCTGTTAAATTTGTAGTTTTATTATAATGTGACAGCCTGTATAGATTCTAGAATACGTTAACTTCTGTTTTTAATTTTAAAATAGTGAAACGAAACAGTGTTCACTGTTTTCCATCTATTAAACCGAATCGAGTTAAATGAGTAATTTATCATACATAGATCATCATTCATCAACCAATTAGAAGCGAGGAATCACACATGGCGCTAGTCAAACTCCCAAGAAAACGAAAAAATGGGTGTTTTAACTTCTTGGAGCAATTGGTGTTAAAACTACAAGTGTGATGTTTGATAATTGATTCTATAGTATATACGTAGTACATTAGTCTGTAGATATCGGAGCTATAGCTATAGTGATTTATCAGTCAAGTTTCAACACTGCAACACCAATAGCCTCATGACTACGGTGTTCCATTGTATTTGTTTAACAAAGCCCAATCCAACCTTAGTCAAATCTCTGCTTAGAAGTTAGAAACAGGGTTTTCTTTGTATATACAAGCTTGAGCCTTGAACTTACTAGTAGTGTTAATTCGTTCTAGCTTCTTCTACCCTTTTTTGAAGTTTGTATGATTCAACCAATTCAACCAATTCAACCAAGAGCAAATAAAAAATAAAAAAATTTGCACAGGAAAATTGTTACTTGTTGCGTTTCACCTCCAAACGTTTCCCCATCAACGGAAATGCATTGTGGAGATACATCCACACACCACACAGCATTGTACACTAAAAGTGTGCACCAACCACACCATTCTTATCGATTGAGCATTGACTCAAATGGATGCTTAGAAGATTTAGCCACAACGTATTGTTTGAAAAAGCTCATTCAAAAGGTGAAATAAATCAATTGATTATACAGTGAAAAGATATCAATAGAAATAAATAGAACACAGTCAATTGGATATGAAACAAATTACACCAAGACACTTCTCGAATCTCTACTCGCAAGTTGCAACTTCTACACATGCTGCGACAAGCAATGAGATGCACAGTGTACATGCACCAAAGACATGATAAACACATCAGGCTGCATTTAGCGCCAACTATCAACAACGATTTTCCCAAAACGAGCGAATGGCGAAAATTGTTGAAAAACAAGTCGAATTCCCTGTTTTCTTCACCTCCCTCTTCAAAACACACCAAAAAGTTTTTACAAAAGTTTTAACTCACCAGTTCTTCTGTATATCCAAAAGAGAAAGATTGACTACCCACTTCTGTTCCTTCCTTTACACAGATACATCTTCCTTTTATTTATCTAGCAGAACAGTTCGCTCACTTTATCACTTTCATTAAAAACAACAACAATGCTATTTTCCTCTCTAGTCAAGGCCTCTTTGGCCTCTTTCCTAGTCGGTTCTGCTGTCGCTCAACCTTTGGGTCACGTCCACAACCAACACAAGCGTGACTTGGTTATCGTTACTGAAGTCGAAACCGTTATTGTTACTGCCGGTGTTAACCAAGTTGTTGGTGGTGCTTCCACCACCCAAACCTTCTCCACCGTTGACCCAACTTTGGCTGCTCCAACCTCCTTGAGTACCACCATCGTTAGAGAAGCTCAAGTTGCTGACACCACTGCCGGTTCTTTCTCCTACTCTGCTGACTCTACCACTACTGTCGCTCCAACCACCACTGCTGCTGCTGCTGCTTCTGAAGCCCCAGTCACCACCACTTCCACCACTTCCTCTTCTACTGCTGCTGCTGCCACCTCTTCTGCTGCTGCCTCTGCTCCAGCTACCGACAGTTCTTTGAACCAAGGTAAGGGTGTTACCTACTCCCCTTACACTTCTTCTGGTGCTTGTAAGTCTCTGGATGAAGTCAAGTCTGACTTTGAATCCATCAACGGTTACCAAATCATCAGATTGTACGGTGTCGACTGTAACCAAGTCGAAAACGTCTTGCAAGCCAAGGGTTCCAACCAAAAGTTGTTCCTAGGTATCTACTTTGTCGACCAAATCGAAGCTGGTATTTCTCAATTGGCTGCTGCTGTTGAAAAGTACGGTTCCTGGGACGATGTCTACACTGTTTCCATCGGTAACGAATTGGTTAACGGTGGTTTGGCTTCTGTTTCCCAAGTTGGTTCTTACGTTGCTGCTGGTAGATCTGCTTTGCAATCTGCTGGTTACACTGGTCCAGTTGTTTCCGTCGATACCCACATTGCCATCATCAACAACCCAGGTTTGTGTGAATACTCCGACTACATTGCCATCAACGCCCATGCTTACTTTGACTACAACACTGAAGCTTCTGGTGCTGGTGACTGGTTGTTGCTACAAATCCAAAGAGTCTGGACTGCTTGTGGTGCTAACAAGAATGTTTTCGTTACTGAATCCGGTTGGCCACATCAAGGTGACACCTACGGTAAGGCTGTCGCCTCTCCAGAAGCTCAAGCTGCTGCCATTTCCTCTCTAAGATCCGTTGTTGGTGACGATGTCATCTTGTTCAACGCTTTCGACGATTTGTGGAAGGCTGATGGTGCTCAACACTGTGAAAAGTACTGGGGTCTAAGTGGTAACTAAATTTTGAGTTAAATTTAATAATTTAATGTCTAATACCAAAATATCCTTTTTTTTTTTGCTATATATACAAATGATGTTGCTTCTGCATTTATTAACTTAGACGTGGAATAACTCATTTTAGCTTTCTTCCCATTCTTTTTCCACACAATCTTTTTTCTTTCAAATCTTGATTATTAAAGGTGTATTACTTTTATACTGATACCATATACGTTTATGATACATATTTTACTTACATGTAGTAGTTTGTATTAAACATGATTGTCTGTTTATTCTTTTTTTTTTTATTTGTATCCAGATCCTCGGTATGAATCACCTCTAGTATAACCACCTGTTCTGCTATATCCACCACTATTATAACCACGGCCACGATATGTGTCACGGTAGGTGTCACGATAATTGCCACGAGCATCATCACGTCTATCGGCTTCATAGCTTCTCTTTCGATCATTAGACGAGCCAGAATACCTCTCACCAGAACTTCTTGATTCATCATATCTTCTGTTTCTTGCATTTCTTGGAGGTGAAACAGGTTCATCTCTTCTTCGTGATGGAGATCTAGAGTATCTTCTATTTCTTAATGGAGATCTGGATGGCGTTCTCGATGCCAATTCATTTTGGTTTCCTCTTGTAGAGCCATCTCTTGGTGATGGAGATCTTGAATACCTTCTTGGAGATCTTGAATAGCTTCTTGATCTTGAATAGCTTCTTGATCTTGAATAGCTTCTTGATCTTGAATAGCTTCTTGATCTAGAGTATGATCTTGATCTAGAGTATGATCTTGATCTGGAGTATGATCTTGATCTGGAGGAATAACTTCTTGACATTGATCTTGAGTAAGAACCACTTCTACTTCTAGAATAACTTCTTGACCTGCTATAACTCCCACTTCTCGATCTTGAATAAGTTGAAACACTTCTTGATCTCGATCTCCCTCTTGTTTCTTCTGTAATGGCTTGTAAATCTTGTCTCATCTTCTCAGTCAACACACCTAACCCAATAGCTGTAAAGTAATTGATTGAGAATCTCATATTAACAGCATTTTGCGATGGAAACATATTTTGTAAGAATGGATGAATATACTCTTCATCAAGACGTTCTTTCAAACCAGGAATACCAAGCTCTTCAGTCAACTCTTGAAACACAAATTTAATGAAGATACGTGAAGCTGAACTGGTTTCTTCTTCAGTCAAATGAATGACATCAAACACTTCCCAACCAAGAGCATCAGAAGAAAGAATATGCCCCCACAATTTAGCAATGTTTCTCAAGGCATTGGATTCATATCTATGAATTGTGGTGTAGTTTTCAACAAACTCTTGTTTGAACCCATTCTCCCAGTTTTTCCCTTGGCGACACAACTTTTCACCTAGAACACCATAATATTTGGCATATGTCTGTTCTTGAGAACAAGCCTTGACAACCATTTCAGCAACTTTTGGATAGTCTTCATATGGTAGTTTCAGTTTTAAAATCTTGTGTAGAGCTTCATCATCAGACATACTACCTTTTAGAATCAAGTAGATGTTTTTCTTGAAATTTGTCAAGTTTGTTTCTGTTAAATCGTGGATTTTGATATTAGCAACTTGTTGGTCTTCTTCAGCATTATCACCTTCACCTTCTTCTTCACCTTCTTCTTGTTCTTCACTATCCTCAACTTCTTCACGTTCCTCATCCTCATCTTCATCACCACCTAAAATTTCATGTCTAATTTTTGAATACTCAGTTTCATGTTGTTCATAAAAATCATCAAACTCAAAGCCATTCAAATGATCTTCAGCTTTCAATTTATCATCCAAAGCTATTCTATGGGTGATTTGGTCGTCTTCCTCAACTAAATCCAATTCTGGAGCAACAATAGGATAATCTTTATATCCATCTCTTCGTATTTGAAACAACACTTCAATCATATACTGTGTTCTTTTGTCGACTTTGCCTTCTTGTAAAGTATGTCTCAATTGTTCAAAGATCTCACCAACACTGACTGGACTTACTTCTGATAAATAGGCACCAACGTTTTTCAACATACCAATGGCAATGTCAATAGAATCATCTGTGGGATTATGAAGCAGCAATTTCAAAATTTGCAATGATAATAGCTCATGTGCCACTTGAAAGTTGCACAACTGTGATATGAATGTAGTTGAAGAGATGCACAATGCCTTGTTGTTTTTCTTGAATGCTTTTCTGAATTGTAACACTAGTCTACTAATCAACAATTCACCAATGTTCGGTAGTTTTGAGTTAATGACTGCAATTAACGATGTATAGACAGCAGTGTAGTTTAATGCTTGTGATTGTGACTTCATAATACTTCTGACTAGTAATCCAGCACCTCTATTAAGGTTCAACTCGAATAAATCAACAACTATGCTTTTGATGTTCCCAATGTTGACTTTATTCACAAGCCCATTGATATTCTTGTACAGTTTCTCCCACTCTTGCTTCTGGAACTCATCAGAGCTCTTTTCCACATTGATCTTTTCCTGTAGTGCACGTAGCTTGACCGGTGGCACGTAGCGACCACTGGCTTTGACTTTAAGCAGTCTGTCGTACTCTTCCTGGGCGTCTGGCATCTATGAAATGAACAATAAGCTACCAACAGCACACTCTCACAATCAGTACCAATAACAGCAACACTAGCAAGGCCAATAAGTTGTGTGTTTTTGTCTTTGTTTGTTTTGTTTTGTTTTGTTTGGTTTGGCTGGCTTTGTTTTATAAATTTTCAGCTGTAAAAAAAGTGTTGATGGAGTGCTTCAACCAACCAACTAGCACACCACTAATACAGCTGAGCTGAGGCAGAAAGCCAATAGAGATAGAAACCATGCCATTGAAGAGTGTTGCTGTGCTGGTGAGCGACATTGAAAAGATACACTCGTACACCGTGCTTTTCGAACGGGCTCTGGAACGCTTGGAGGACTCTTCTAGTGCTAGCATTGATATCGTTGTGGTTCCGCAACTGAACAAGTTCAACAAGCTGGTTCTTGTGCTGGGGAGCATCTACAAGTTGGTGGAGGAGGTGAGTGACAAGCTTGGGAAGAGACAAGTTGTGCCATCAGTGCTGTTCAATGATCATTACTCCCAGTCTGATCAAGTTTGGGAATTGCTGGTGTTGGACTCAACTGATGTTAACTATGGCAAATTCGCAACGTCAAAATTCCAAAGGTTGACAACGTTGAATGTCCAAAGATGCTGCGATAAAGCTCGTAACCACAAGCTAAATGATGATGATACCCCAGAGTCCCATTATGATGTCTGTGCAGTGGGTGGTACTTTTGACCATTTACACGATGGCCATAGAATCTTGTTATCAGCAAGTGCCTTTCTAGCAAGAAAGACGTTGATTGTGGGTATCACTGATGCTGAGTTGCTGGTCAACAAAAAGTACAAGGAGTTTTTACAATCATATAAAGATAGAGAAGCTGGAGTCTTGAAATTCTTGAATCACATCAAACCAGATTTGAAGATTGCTCCTTATCCAATCAATGATACTTGTGGTCCAACTGGTTATATCCAAGACATTGATGCCATCATCGTTTCCAAAGAGACTATCAAAGGTGCAGAATATATCAACAATGTTCGTAAAGAAAGAGAAATGCACCCACTAAAAGTCCACACTATCGATGTCATTGGTGGTGATGATGATGACAATGACACTAATTTTGAAAATAAACTAAGCAGTACACAATTAAGACAACAAGAGTACGAAGCAAGTTTAACAAAATGATGCGCTTATTTATGTATTATACTTTATATATATAATTATAATATCTTACCTTTTATGTTTACTCCTTAGTAATACTTCTTAATTTCAAATAAAAACAGAACCCTCCCAATTTGTATAAATTCATTTCATTTAATAGAAATACCACCACCTTGACCAGTTTGTCTTGATAATCTATCCGGATGGTCTAAGCATAAAAAGTCAGATTCAGAAACCAACTCATCAGTGATTGCATCATCATTCTCCAAGTAACGTGGTGGATTAATTAGATTCCAAGTGCACAAACGAATCTTGCTGAATTCTTTTTGACCTAACCCAAATCTTTCATGTAATCTCTTTTTAGTCTCACCTAGTGTTTCACCTGGTTTCAAAACAAAAACAAAAGCAATACCATGTAGTCTCTTTGGATCCTTATGGAATTGTAAAACAGGAACAAATCTTTCATAATTAACGCGGTTGCCTGAATTATCAACTTCAATAACATCGTCGTCATCATCATCATCATTAAAGTTGTTCTTCTTGCTGCCTCTGTGTGTCTTGTTCATGTTCAAATCTTCATCAATAATTTCATCCTCATCTTCTGATTCCTCATCATCTTCATCATCCTCACCAAACTTGAACTGTTCCTTCAACACCTTGATTTCCTCTGGTAAGATTCTTGCAAAGATGTATAATGACACATCAATGTTTGCAATACGACCTTGTGGGACTAAAAGTTCATGGAATTTTGACTTGGCATTGGCCCAAATGAAAATAGAATTCTTTTGTTCATCAGTTAAATTCAGTTTGGTTTGGATCTTGTTCAACAAATCAGAAATATATGCATCTTTTGGCATCAAGAAATCATAAACTTGGAAATGCATATAGTTTGAAGTCAACCAGTGCACTTTAATAGCCTTCATGTTCTCCAGTTGACTCAATGGAATATTCAACACTTCATATTCAAAGAAAGGAACAAATCCATTTGGTAATTGCTTTGGCAAAACTGATTGTAATAATGTTTCATTTCGCAAAGCAACTCTATGACCACTATAATTGATGAAAATTCTCAAAAATTGAGGTTCAACACCAACTTTTAAACCAATTCGTGTGGCCAATTCTTTATATTCAGCCTGTGTGGAAATAATCATGGTGAATTCATCATCATGATAATTGCTAGCCTCAGTAATGATTGTATCAAGATTTTCACCATTCTCATTTTCATCCTGTTGATGATGATCCTTGTCATTATTACTATTGGCGCTGCTCACAGAACGCTTATCAATAACAACGTATTCATCATCACCGGAAGGCTCACTTAGACGATCAATTCTCACAACAATTCTAGTTCTTAAAAAGTCATAATATTTTGGCACAGAGTCATAAAATGGATAGAAATTTTTTGGATTTGAAGAAGCTAAATCATGAACTTGGGAAACAACAAGAATATCACCAGAACTCAATTCAGATTTCATGAATGACAATGTTGGCACTAAAGTTTCTATGGAACCAGGTTGGATTTCTTCAAACATCTGTAATGGAACGTCCTCATTTTCCAATTTTAACAATTTAGTAATTTTTGGAATTAATGATTCGATGGAGTCATCTTCATCAACATAGAAATGTGCAACACCAGTCAAAGATTGTTCATTAACATCAAAATATTTCAAAAACATCAACAACTTATTCTTAGAGTCACGCAATGATGGTAAACCAACAAGTGTATCCAATTCACATTCAGGTTGTTCAATCCATATATTTGCAAAATTGAATCTCTTGGATAAATATTTGTCATAAATTTCACCAACTGTTAAATCAGCCTCTTCGTATTCAGTATTAATATTCAATAAAACTGAAGGTCTCAAGGTTTGATTACGACGATAACTCATTATCCAGAATCTCACATCTTGATAACTTTCCAATCCCAACAACTCAGCAATTTCAGGAATAACTTCACTAAATTTGCGTTCTTTCAACACTTTTAAAGTTTTTGGATAATCATCTGGAGTGATAAAACTTTGCTTTTTCAATTGTGGACGTAAAGATTGACCCAATTCAGCATCATGGTGTCTTTTAAACAAAGCATTGTCATAGAAATTCATCTTCAAATACAAATACATCTCCTCTTGTTCTTTGCGTTCTAATTCACGTTGGGCAACCTCTTTTTTAACCTCTTCAGCAACATAACTTGGGACATCAGAATCATCAACTTCTTGCAACACGTTATCTAATTCAGAACGTTTGATATAGACAAGCATATATGCACTTGTGTGACGACGAATTTGATAATTTTGATACTGAACTCTAGTCATTTGATTCAATTGAGAATTCTCAATGGCATCAATCCCAAAATTTTCATCAAACACTTCCTTCTTAGTAACTTTCCAAACTTTATCATCATCAAATCTAAACCATTCATCATTTTTATTTGGTTTAATCATGGCATAGTAGTGACCTGTAGAGATATCACCAGCGTGAACCAGGACACCATGTAAATCATAAATACATGGATCTGGAGATTTATTTGTTTCTGGATCCAAAAATGGCGACAAATCAATAGATTCAGGGAATTCATAACGATCATTAATTTTCACTAGGGAGTCATAATTGAAATCATATTCAAATCTTTTCAATTGTAAATGCAGAACATTTGGGAATGATTCAAAGACAACACCCTTCTTAGCATCTTGTAATCCAAAATCTTGAGCCATGTATTGATTTTCACCATTCATAATTTCAACCTCAATATAATTTTGGAAAGCTTGAGTCAAGTTTGATAAATTTTTAACATTCAATTGAATATCCCAGAAGTCCTCAATTCTTGAAGATTCATAATCAACGTCAATACATTTAATATAACTCTTCATTTTGCCCACAAAAGTCTTATTTAAAGCATTTTCAACACATGTTCCTTTCATTCTAGATTCCAATCTATCCATCAAGATTCTATTCATTTCTTGAACATCATGCTGTTGGAAAGCATCAGCAGTATCCCAACCAAAAGATTTAGTCAATTCCAAGGTATCAATAGCTTCTTTTGAATATTGTAACTGAAAGAATATTCTTTGTAATGCTAATGGAACAGAATCATTTGGGTCTTCATCTTGAGTCGGGATTTGATAAACAGATTTTCTAAAACTTTTAGTGAAATAATATGATTGTAATAAACTGTTTAAATAGCAAGTAGCACCTTGATTTTTGAAACCAACAAATCCAGTTTCCTTTTTGGAATCATAATCCATGAAATTATGCCATAATACACCAGTTGGATCTTTCAATATTTTAACAAATGCAGTGATGTTGACTTTTTCATAAGAATCCATTAATGGTCCACGAGGATGGCCTTGTAAATCTTTTGAAACAGAATTTAAAGATTTCAAATCTGTAAAATTAGAAAACCCCCAATCAGTTGCGTTTTTGTTAAAACGTTGTTGGGAAGTATTCAAAACGTATTTTGAAGCATCTTTTGGATTTGAAATGACTAGAGTGAATTGAGCACAGACATACCAATCAGGGTTTAAAGGTCCATCTGTTTCTGTATTTTTTGGTGGAATAGGTTCCAAATATAGCGCCAATTGGTTATTTGCATTACCCTTTGGGAATAAAAGGATATTCCATTCAAAATCACCAATTTTAAAAGTTGGAGAGTGTTCTTTCAACTCTTTGAATTCTCTATAGTTTTCAATATTCCATGTGTAAAACCCCGTAGCTGTGATTTCTTCATCTTCAATAGGTGGTAATATTTCTTCCTTAATTTCAGGGAATTGGGACTTGAAATCAGACTCAACAAAAGAAGCTGTTGATTTGCGTTTCTTGAGCTCAATAGAGTTTTCAATATTTGCATCCATGTTGAAATGGGTTTATTTCAGTTTGTATGTTGATGATTGTTGATTGGTAAAACTGTTTGACAAATATTGAAATTGATGATTGGTTTTAAAAGAGTACCAATTATGAGATGGTTTGAGAATATAATGAGTAATAAATAAACTCAACAAAACAATAACAATAACAATAACAATAACAATAACAATAACAATAACAATAACAATAACAATAGTTTATATTATCAATTGAAGAGTTTCCGATTAGATCAAAGATAAGTAGAATGATGCTAATAGAGATCAACTTGATAACTTGATATTGGATACTGAATCAACACGCGTTTAAACAACATGTTGTTAGCTTTTTGCTCCCTTTTAATTAGAGAATATACTGGGGAGATGACTAAGAAATGATGTAATGATTAATAAGTCATGAGTAATCGATATACCAATATGAAGAGTAGGTTAGTACTAGGCTACTAGCCAACAACCTACAAGTACATACATATTTTAGACATATGTATGTATTTTGGGAGATGACAGATGGCTTGGACGTTGGACCGTGTAGTATGGTGATGTGTACTCTGATCATTGATGTACGATATCTTACAATTTGATGGACTGATGTACAACAGCCTTGTTGATTTGATGGTATCGTGATGTTGTTAGCATTAATCGTGCTATAATTGATGCTTCAAACTCAAAGTTTATGGTTCAAAGTTCAAACATCAAGGTTCATAGTTCATAACTCTACAAATACACCCCACGCTTTTATTCTCTGTCTATTAAAGCTGTAGCCTGTTGGTGATTGGACTCCAGAGATGAATCATTACTGTCACTGTGCTGTTCCTCAATAACCAAAACAAGGGAAGAAAACAGGTGGGAACAAGACAACGAGACAGCAAAAGAGAATAGTACACCAGTTATACAGTTAACCTATCACCGTAGTGTGTCACAATTACATATATATATATCGAATAATAATAAAGAATAAGCTGTAGATTCTGTTCCATTCTCTTTTGTAATCTTATAGACTGTGGTACACCCAGTGACTCTGACTTTTTCAGTCTCCTTTGTTTGATCTCTTTCCACCCACGCATTGTGCCAACTGGTGGTCCATTTCAGCTCAGCAACCAAAACTACTATAAAAAAAAGACAAGGAGTGTATCATCCATCATCTTCATGTTCTTGAACACCACAGCTCATAGTACTACTGCATTATTTATATAAAGTTTAATCCAATCCAATTGATCTGTTACCAAACACAACATGTCAGATATCACTCTAGGTCGCTACTTATTTGAAAGACTAGCTCAAGTCGACGTCCAAACCATCTTTGGGCTTCCAGGCGACTTCAACCTGGCCCTGCTAGACAAGATTTACGAGGTGAAGGGCCTAAGATGGGCTGGTAATGCCAACGAGTTAAACGCCTCGTATGCTGCTGATGGCTATTCAAGAATCAAAAAACTAGCCGCTCTAGTGACAACTTTTGGTGTTGGTGAATTGAGTGCCTTGAATGGTGTTGCTGGGTCTTATGCTGAGCATGTCGGGATGCTACACATTGTTGGTGTTCCTTCAATCTCTTCCCAGGCTAAGCAATTGCTACTTCACCACACTTTGGGTAACGGTGATTTCACCGTGTTTCACAGAATGAGTTCAAACATCTCAAGAACAACCGCTTTCATCAAGGATATCAACAGCGCTCCTGCTGAAATCGACCGTTGCATTAGAGAAGCCTATGTGTTCCAAAGACCTGTTTACTTGGCTTTGCCTGCAAATTTGGTTGATGACGTTGTTCCAGCAAGTTTGTTAAAGACTCCAATTGATTTGTCTTTACAACCAAATGATCCAGATGCTGAAGGTGAGGTTTTGGACACAATCGTTGATTTGGTTAAAAATGCTTCAAACCCAATCATCTTGGTTGATGCTTGTGCTAATAGACATGATGTTAAAAGGGAAACCAAAGATTTGATTGATACCACTCAATTCCCAACTTTTGTCACTCCAATGGGTAAAGGTGCTGTTGATGAACAGCATCCAAGATTTGGTGGTGTTTATGTTGGTACTTTATCTGACCCAGATGTCAAGACTTGTGTTGAAAATGCAGATTTGGTGTTATCCTTGGGTGCGTTATTATCCGATTTCAACACTGGTTCTTTCTCTTATTCATACAAAACCAAAAACATTGTTGAGTTCCATTCTGACTACATCAAGATCAGAAATGCAACATTTCCAGGTGTTCAATTCAAGGAAGTTTTGGGTAAATTATCTGGTGCCTTGGCCCCAATCGTTAAAGATTATAAACCATACCCAGTTCCACAAGTCAAACTATTGAACTCTCCAACAACTCCAACAACCCCACTAACTCAAGAATGGATCTGGACAAAGATTTCCTCTTGGTTGCGTGAAGGTGATATTGTTTTAACTGAAACTGGTACCTCTGCTTTTGGTATTGTTCAAACAAGATTCCCATCAAACACCACTGGTATTTCCCAAGTGTTGTGGGGCTCAATTGGTTACTCTGTCGGTGCTACTCTAGGTGCAGCTGCAGCTGCTGAAGAATTGGACAAGTCTAGAAGAGTTATCTTGTTTGTTGGTGATGGTTCTTTACAACTAACTGTCCAAGAAATTTCCACAATGATTAGATGGGGATTAACTCCATATATCTTTGTTCTAAACAATGCTGGTTATACCATTGAAAGATTGATCCATGGTGAAAAGGCTACTTATAATGATATTCAAGAATGGAACCATTTGGCTTTATTACCAACTTTTGGTGCTAAGAATTATGATGCAATTAGAGTTTCTACAGTTGGTGAATTTGATGAGTTGACAAACAGTTCCGAATTCTCTACAAACTCAAAGATCAGATTGGTTGAAATCATGTTGCCTGTCATGGATGCTCCTGCAAACTTGGTTAAGCAAGCTCAATTGACTGCATCTACAAACTCTGAGAACTAGGCATATTACTTAATGAAATGTGTATACATATAATGAAATTACAAATGATTCCAATAGATGTTTGTTGATTAATTATAATTATTCATTTGACAGCCAACCCAGTAGAAACACCTTTGATTTTATCAATTGTTTCAATCCAAGCCTTGACTGCTGGGAACTCGGCCAAGTCAATACCAACCCTATCAGCAATTCTGATCCATGGATAAGCAGCGATATCAGCAATGTTCAAATGATCGCCAACTAACCAACCATTGTTTTGTTTTAATCTGATTTCATAAACCCCAAAGATTCTCTTTGTTTCATTAACATATCTAGTGATACCATATGGGACTTTTTCTGGTGCATACAATACAAAATGTCCAGCTTGGCCTTGATAAGGACCATGGGAAGCAATTTGGAAATCCAACCATTCAATTTGTGTCCAGTACAATGGATCTTGTGGCCCATAGTAGTACTTGTTTTCAGCATCGTATTTGGAACCCAAATATTGTAAAATAGCACCTGTTTCAAAGATCACGGTTTGTTTGCCCTTGGAATCAACATCACTCAACACCGGAATCTTACCATTTGGATTCAATGCAATGAACCATGGTTCCTTTTGAATGTTTGTGGAGATATCAATAAGACGATAATCATATTTAATACCCAGCAATTCTAATAAAATGGTGATTTTTTGACCATTTGGTGTACCTAAGGAGTATAGTTTTAAGTATGGAGCAGTCAAGTGCTTGTCTTCTGGATCTGCGTGGTCTAAGTTGGTCATTGTAGTGTACTGTTTGATAGTATTCAAAGAACTGGTATATAAATTCAAGGAGGAGAAGTGAACACTGATGAATAGCTCAGAATAATGAATTTATAATCCGATTCAATATTGAGTATAGGATCAAATTACTAATAAGCAACTATGGCTCTTTCTTTTCTCGTGCGAGAAACATGTAACAGTTGTTTGACATCAAATGGAACTCTCAACTCTCAAGATCAGAACTGATAACTGATAACTTTGGGGCATATTTATAGATATCATAATTAGAGAGCTTCAACTTTCCACTAAACCAATTACCAAATACATATATTTGAAGAACTTCGACAAATCTCGCTGGTCATGTGACTTTTATTAAAAATACATGAGATTTGACTCTTTGAGGTCAACCAACTGATGAGATTGGAGTTTAAACTTCATTCAATTGGTTCAAAGATCAAACGTCTTCAGACGGGAAATATCTGATGGGAATCATGAATCATGACTGTCATCACGAAATTAAAAAAAAAGTAGCTGTATTTAACTGTCGTCGTTGACGGTACCTTGAATCTTGTGTCATTAAAAAACAGCTAGATTAAATCCAGGAACAAAGTTACATCAACACATGAAGGGATAGAAGTGATTTGCCACTGTTCAAGGACATCAAAGAGTCTAGAGACCAACTAGAACCTGTGTTATAACAACATAACAAGGAAGCAGAAAGTGCTATTCGAAAACACCTTAAAGTAGGAACTTGGAAGTGCTAATTTTGCAAATGGCCAGGCCAACTTTAGGACAAAGCGGCCTTGATGAAAAGCACAAATGAAGAAATCTTATAATTAATAAAATTGATTAGCTGGAGCTTGGAACATGTTGTTATAAGTATTTGTTGCAACTGATAGATCATAGATGATGGAACTCATATGACAATGGACATTGATGATCGAAGTAGCCAATTTGACTTCATTCTGGCTATTCTATTGGGTGCCGAGATATGCATCGCTAATGCTATATTAGGCATGTTAATGTACATCAGGATTAGCTAAGCACTTAGTAATTTAATCACCACATACAATGAAATTAGAGACTGTTGTTCAAGGATAAAGATTCAAGAATAATATAATAACCACATCTCTATAGATCTGTAGTCCTGCTTTCATGTCATGCAAGACAGACACAGTATGCTGCTCTACGTTCGTCACATTCTTCACATTCTTTGCATGTACATAATATCGTATCCATGCTGATTAAAGTCCAGTTCCAACTTGCAACTTGCAGGAACATCTTCTTTTCGCTGTGCTGGTTTGAAGTTTAATTAAAATTTAACGGCCTTTAATCGAATCTCAAAATCTGAGATGGACAGAAAACATCCACAGCTCTTTGTACTCTTTGTATACTCCAGTCACTACAGTAGAGATACTATCACTCTGGTGCTTAGCTGCTTATTTTCACACCTCGTCAGCCCCCTTTCCAGGCCTCCTTCTCCCTCAGCTACTGTTTCTGCTTAGGCCGTAATTTCAACTGCCCACCAGGTTGATCCACACAAGAATTTTTTTATGGCTTAATCTATCTTCAGAAAGAACAACTCAACTACAAAAAGAATAGCAGTATCTACACATCACCTTGATATAACAGACACCAAGCTCCAGCACTCTAACACACACACACACACACCTCTTCCCTCGCTAGTCATCCTCCAAGAGCCATCTTATTTAACCTCAACAACCCAAACCTGTTCTGCATCACATCATCTGGGTTTTAACCAATTTACACACAGAAATGTTCAATAGAATCGGCTACCAGAGACTGGCCCATTCGTTACGAACAGGTGTCCAAGCTGTCCCATTCTTCTTGCCTTTCAAAAAACCAAAACATTTCATCATCCTGTTGATATCCTTGGTATTCTTATTCCAGCTTTTCTTTTTGCAAAGACTTTCTTATGCCACCAGCAACAAAGGTAAACTACTGGTTATTGATGATAAAACAAAAACCTCTGCTCACTACAAGCATCTACTGAAAACTTTTGGCGAATCTTTCCCTTCGCTACCATTATCCAAGAAATGCAATGCTTATTTCGATGAGTTGTACAAGCTGAATGATGACTGGCAAGTTATCAACAATGAAAAGGATCTTGAAAAAGACTACAAGAAGGAAGCTTTCAACAAAGATGACTACATCAGAAACAGAATCAATGACTTCAAAAAGAAAAATGACAACAAGGAACCTTCAGATGGTGATAAGGCCCAATTCGAATTGGATTTCG